>JAQIUQ010000677.1:0-25773 GCA_030378365.1 Hybognathus amarus
GATTCTTCTTTGCCAAACAATTGAAGCCAAAAATTTTTATAATTTGTAATCATTGTCAACGCACTTCTCAGGTGCAGGACCTAGAGCGGGCTAACTGGCAGGCTCATTGGTTCGTTCCTGGGAAGTGCTGAGACTCGATCGGAGAGCGGCGCTGAATCCCGCGCCCAATGAGCGGACGACGCTCGCTGTCTGCGTCAAAGCCCGCTGAAAGGGACGTGGCTTCGAGTGTATATTAAGCGCTCTCCGTGGGTTGGAACAACGATTCATTTTGATTCAGCGATGTAATCGCCTGCCGTTGCAAGAGCTGAAGCCGTCGTCGTTGACAAGGCACCTTCTAGCAAGAAGGCCTGAAGAAGCCGGCCCCTGCCACCTTCAGCCGCCTCAGCGAGCTGAGCGCCGTCCGACGACTTCCACTTGCTCCATCACAAAAGAGCGTGAGCGTCTTTGAAGATGTCTCGCATTTCCTGCGGCTCATGCCGCGCACCGCTCGAAGACGGAGACCGCCACCTCATCTGCCCTCTCTGTCTCGGGCTTGAACATGCGGAAATCGCCTTCGCCGATGGAGGATGCTCTCTCTGCGAGGCGCTGACAACTGTCTTCCCTGCTGGCAAGACTCCTCACCGTCAAATCCGCCCAAGCCGCGCCGCCTCTGACTTCTCCGCGGAAGAAGAAGCGCCGCTCTCAGAGGCCGCGGAACCTGCGATGGCTGTGTGTGGGCCGCAGCCGCCACCCCCCGACCACTCTCTCTCTCCACCCGAGCTGGACCCCCCATTGCCGCCGAGTGGCCGCTCTGCAGCGTCCCTCGACTCTGAGGGAGAGAAAGAGTCGCCTCCGTTGCACGCTTCTAACAGCCGACGATGGTCTTCACTGGGCTCTTTGGCGTCATGCTCCGCGGCGGGACCCGCTCTGGCATCGAAGAGGATCTAATGCGCCTCCTGACTCTTGCCGTCGAGCGTCTGGGCCTCGACTGGTCACCACCACCCGAGTTACCACCGAACCCGGATGGATGGAAAGTACCTGCACCGGCGCCCGCCCCCGCTGGCACCCGGTCCGCTCCTTTCCTGCCTGAGCTCCACGCCGAGCTCACTAAATCATGGAAAGCTCCTCTCTCGGCTCGGACCCGCTCTGATGTCTCCGCCTCGCTGCGCTCGGTGGACGGAGCCACCGAGAAGGGCTATACAGCGATGCCGCCCGTCGAAGATCTGGTCGCCGCTCACTTGTGCTCGCCCTCCGCTGGATGGCGATCCTCCCTAAGCTTCCTTCTAAAGCTTGCAGAGCGTCCTCTACCTTCCACACCCGCGCCTATGCAGCCGCTGGCCAGGCCGCTGCAGCGCTGCACTCCATGTCGGTTCTCCAGGTGCTGCAATCCGACCTGTTGAGTGACATAGCGCAGAACGTGAGAGAAATCAACGGCCGTGCACTCAACGACTTAAGATGCGCTACGGACCTCTCCCTTCGCGCCACCAAAGCTGCCGCTCAAGCGCTGGGAAGATGCATGGCCATCCTCTGTGTCGCCGAGAGACACTTGTGGCTCACGCTCACGGACATGAGCGAAGCTGAGCGCGCTGTCTTCCTAACGCGCCCGTCTCACCCTCTGGCCTCTTCGGATCTGCCGTCACGGGCATCGTAGAACGCTTTTCTGAGGTCCAGAAAGCCACCCAGGCCATGAATTTGTTCCTGCCTTGCCGCGGTAACACTTCTGCAGGCCGCTCTCGTGAGCCCCCTGCCAGAACGCCTCGACAACGCCGCCCGCAGCAAGCTCAGGCCCATCCCCAGCACAGGCAGAGCGGCCGCCCTCGCCCTCGCTCTCGCTCCGACAGCCGACGCAGACAGGCTCCCCAAGCGCCCCGCCCCAAGGTCACGCTGAAGCCTGATCAGCAGAAGTCCGCCTAGCACTTCTGGGGAAAGACGGCTTCTTCCGCCGCGGCCGGACCGCCGTCAAAGTTTCACCCTCTGTTAGTCCCCGAACCTTCGCCGACTGCAGCAGCGGATCTCGCCGAGAACAAGCCGGTGACTCGACCCGCTTGCGAGCGACAAACAGCCGTTTTCACGGCTGCCCAGAGAGTTCACATAAAGAGCATAAAAGCCTCAAGTGTGAAAAATGTGACCACAAGCACGTGTTCACTCACACTTTCTCCCGTGCCCCCACAGAGTTCACTCCCACTCAGCGGCCTCTGTCCGCTCGAGTAGCAGAAAGCATAAGCACGCCCTCAAGCAGCGCGTGTCCCCCTCTGCTCGCTCTGTATCACGGCCCATAAGCTCCTCTCTGAGTGCAAATCCCGTTGCCACACACAGTTTACACGAGCACACACACAGTGTCCAGCCCGTTACATGCAGCAACCGGGACAGCACGGCCATTCAGCCTCTAGCAATATGCTTCAAAGCGTGGGAAGCCATTCCCGAGCATATCCCCGTGGGTACTAAGCATTATAAAAGACGGCTACCAGTTACAGTTTCGCCGCCGCCCGCGCGTTCCCGCGCCCGGCCCCTTTCTGTGGTCAGCCCAGCTGCCGAGCACGCTCCGCACAGAAATATCGAAACTGTTAACAAAGGGCGCGATAGAGAGAGTCCCTCCACCCATAACCGAGCCGGGGGTTTACGGCCGTTGTTTCTGGTCCCAAGAAAGACGGCGGCCTCAGGCTGATTCTAGACCTCAGATTTCTGAACAAAGCTCTCATGACGAGATCATTCAGAATGCTGACGGTCAGGAAACTCCTCGCACATGTGCGCCAGGGGGATTGGTTCATCTCCCCTAGATCTGAAAGACGCTTATTTCAGATTCGAATACACCTCGTCACAGGCAGTTTTTACGCTTTCGCCTTCGAGGGCCAGGTTTATCGATACGCCGTTCTCCGTTCGGCCTTTCCCTAGCACCACGCACGTTCACGAGAATGTATGGACACGCGCTCGCCCTTCGAACCCCAGGGATGCGCATTTTGAATTATTTGGACGATTGGCTGATACTCAGCACGTTCCAGAAACAGAGCTTCTGTCGCACCGTACAGCTCTTCTCGCTCATCTGGAAGCGCTGGGCCTCTCTGTCAACTGGACAAGAGCGTTCTCCAGCCCAGTCAAACTATCTCTTTTTCTGGGGATAGACCTGGACTCTATCACTATGAAAGCACGCTTACTCCGCTCAGCGCACACGCCGCTTGCAGCGTCTCAGCCGCTTCGTTCCAGATGAATACCCGCGTCCGGTGCAAACCTTTCAGAGAATGCTGGGTCACATGGCCTCAGCTGCAGCCGCACTACAGCTAGGTCTTTTACATATGCGCCCCCTTCCAATTCTGGCTAAAGACCCGTGTACCCCTCCGCGAGTGGAACCACGGGGCCGCCAGCTAATCAGAGTCACTCAGGCATGGATTTCTGCACTACAGCCTTGGACGGTGACCGATTGGCTTCAGCGGGGCGTCACGATGGGGTCCTTTCCACCGGAAGGTAATCTCGACAGACGCATCCAACACAGGCTGGGGTGCGGTCGGCGAGGCTCTCTGGCCGATGGTCGGATTGGGAGACCCCATTTCACATAAACTGTCTCGAGATGCTACGCGGTGGAGATGCACTGTTGCAGTTCCTCCCGCGCATCCAGGGTCACCACGTCCTGATTCGTTCAGACAACATGACAGTGGTATCCTGGACATCAACCGTCAGGGCGGTGTCAGATCCAGGAATCTCTTCCTGCTGACACGCAGCATTCTAGTTTGGTCCCAGAGTCATCTGCTCTCGCTCAGAGCGACGCATGTCCCCGGGACACCTAGACAGACGGTCCAGACATTCTATCCAGGGACCTCTCTCTCCAGGAGAATGGTCCCTGAACCCTCTTTACAGTCCAGTCACTGTGGCGCCTCTTTGGCAGAGCGAAGATGGATCTCTTCGCGACAGAAGAGAACTCGCACTGTCAAATATCTTCTCGAAGAACGAGAGGACGCGTGAGCGCTAGAATGGCCATACCAGCCGCGCTCGCCATCTCCCTGCTACCGCAGGTCATTCAGAGAATCAGGGAATTTCGTCACCCGGTGCTCCTCATAGCCCTGCGTTGGGAGAATCAGATTTGGGTACCCGGAGCTCACACAGCTGTCTCAGACAGCCCCGTGGCCCATCCCCGGCTCAGAGCAGATATCCTCTCTAAGCCCGCGGCACAATCTGGCATCCCCACCGCAGCGCTGGGCGCGTTCATGCATGGCTGACCAACGATCACACGTCATTGCCAGAGGGAGTCTCGAACACGATCGAACACTGCTAGAGCGGCATCTACCAGAAAGCTCTATGCGGCTAAATGGTCTGTGTTTTCAAAATGGTGCACCGAAAAGAATTTGGACCCCCTTAAGTGTGAGGTCTCTTCTTTGCTTTCCTTCCTTCAAGTATGCTGGACAAGGGCAGAACCCCATCCACCCTGAAGGTTTATGTGGCAGCCGTCGCGGCCTTCCGTTGGTCCCGACGCGCCCAGTCTCATTGGCAAAGACGAGCTGGTCATCCGCTTCCTCAGGGGAGCCAGGAGGATGAACCTCGTCGCCCCTCGGTGCCGAGTTTGGGACCTTTCAATAGTCCTCAGGCCTTGAGAGCCCCCCCTTGAACCGCTCGAGTCTATTGACCTCAAATATCTCCCCTAAAAGCCGTTTTCCTGATCCGCTCTTGCCTCAGTTAAACAGGTGGGCGACATTCACCGCGCTCTCTTCGAACGCGTGTGTCTCAGAGTTTGGCCCTGAACGAGCTCCGTAGTCATTCTGAAACCCAGACACGGATATGTGCCTGAAGGCGATTGGCACCCCATTTAGAGCACAGGTGATATCCTTATCGGCTCTGCCCACCTCTGATAGCGAGCCCAATGCCAACCTCCTCTGCCCGGTCCGGGCGCTGTAGAGCGTACATTACACGGGCTGCCACTGCTCAGACGTTCTGAGCAGCTGTTTGTAGGATGGTGACGCTCATCGCCTCCGGCGCTATGCGGCTAAAAATCTGCCTTGCCCGCTCGGCGTCAGGGCTCACTCCACTCGAGGCATGGCCTCCTCGTGGGCTTGGTCCTGTGGTATTTCTATTCATGATATCTGTGTGGCCGCGGGCTGGGCTTCCCTGTCCACCTTTATCAGATTCTATAACTTGGAAGTACCGGCCTTACAGGCTAAATTGCTAGCGGTACTAACCCGCGCAGCGTGCTAGCCACGCTTTCATGGGGAATCCTTCAACCGGCTTAGCCCTCTTGATCTTCCCCTCCATTCTATGGAAACTTCCTATACTATGGCCCGCTATGCCGGCCGCCTCTTCAGGCCTCACATTCTCATATAAACGGCTTCTGCCCTTTACTATTATTCTCCACTATTGCTCCCTCCACCCTCCCGGGGATGCTTGTGGTGACTGACCGGGCACGGCGTTGACCAGGGGTTCCCGTAGCGTAAGCTAGCTTACAGCAATACGAGAGAACCTCTCGTAAGAGACGAATCGGTTACCTGACGTAACCTCGGTTCTCTCTAGATGAGGGAACGAGTATTGCGTTCCCGGCCGTGCCCGCTCTAACAGCGATTCGCTTCATCACTATAAATCGTTGTTCCAAACCACGGAGAGCGCTTATATACACTCAAGCCACGCCCCTTTCGGCGGGCTTTGACGTAAGTGCACGGCGTCGTCCGCTCATTGGGCGCGGGTTCAGCGCCGCTCTCCGATTGGTTTGAGCACTTCCCAGGAACGAACCAATGAGCCTGCCAGTTAGCCCGCTCTAGGTCCTGCACCTGAGAAGTGCGTTGACAATGATTACAAATTATAAAAATTTTTGGCTTCAATTGTTCGGCAAAGAAGAATCTTTCCTGCAGCGTAAGCTAGCTTACGCGATACTCGATTCCCTCATCTGAGAGAACCCGAGGTTACGTTAGGTAACTCAATCGTTTCTCCAGAGCGGCTATATGAATTGACTAAATTAAAGGGGTTTACTGCTCTTTTTCTTTGCACTGATTGTGTTTATGGGGTGCAATATAACATGTATCCGTGGTTTTTCTCTTTTTAAAAGTCTTATTTTTCAATTTCTCCTTTATTGTCAGCCGCGCTCTCCTCTGTCCCCTGAACGAGCGGTTGACTGCCTGAGTCTATGAAAACACTCCCTCAGAACCACGCAGCGGGCTCAGATTGGTTCGTTGGGCCGGTGTGTTGTGATTGGCTAAACTGCCGCTCACGTTGTCCAGAAGATTAACGCCCATGACCTTTACGGGCGAAACGGGCGGGCATGCCAAATGTGGATACCATAGATGGTGGATACACGTAAATAATGATGTCGAGACTGCAGTATCAGTGAGGCAGAATCAGACCGAGAAAGCCGCCATGAAGAGAGTCAAGCAGAACCTCACCACACACGGCTCTTAATAAAGGTTTCTGAATGATAATTTACTTCATGTTTTAACTTTATACACGTTTGTTTTACACAATAGCATCTGACTGGCAACGATAGCAACTGACTGGCTAACTAATGTTAAACACAAACAGCGTTTGCAGGTTTACGTTCTTGATGAAATCGAAAATAAAGTCATAAAGCATATATATATGAAAAATACATTTACAACATTAGTACTTATACAAAATTCAGGTCCATAATGTTTGTACGCGTTTGCCGTAGACACAAAATAGCCTAACTAGTAGCCCATAAAGCCTACAAGGCCAGCACTGGCATTTGAAAAAAAAAAAAAAAACACAACGCTACGTCGGGAATTATACATGCAAATACATTTAAAATGATGAAGTCTTAGCCTACTTACAGATTGTGTCCAACAACTGCTGACTTTTAACTGCTGGTTTTAAAGTTGGATCTGCTTCATGATTTAGTAACAGTTTCTTGTTTACGTTAATCCAGTGTTGAACTCGTGGAGATTCTGGAAGCTGTCTCGTAAATGCGCATGCACAGAGAGCTAGATTACGATCGTCACTTTCAGGAATATAATCAAACACAAATTGTATCCATTGTTGTCGAAGTATAGTGTCCGTGGGAAGTCCGAAACACAGAAGACCTGACAGCTGCGTGAACACAACTCACTCGACGCATGCCCTTTCCTGCATATTCCGGAGGGAGGGGCAAATGTGTGGCTTAGTGACGTACCATAACCCAGCTGTAGTCCAAAACGAGTCATTTTTGTAGGCAATTTTACTTCCTGATTTTTAAAAGATGATATCTCTGCTTACACTAAACTTTCAGTGCTGCAACTTTGCAGATACTGTTCATGCACCAACAGCAACATTACACACTATATAAAATGTAAAAAGTGAAATCGCAGTAAACCCGCCCTTTAATAACTTTTTATAACAAAAATGAACAATCATTGAACTTACTTAAGCTGGACTGTTAAGCCATTTTGTCTAAATCTGCTGTACAGCAGAAACAAACTTGCCATTTTTTTCCTGTTATCGATTTATATTTGTGGTGTTGTGGGTTAAACCACTGAACTGATACGCAGAAGGTTGCTGATTCAATTTCCACAGCCTCCACCACTAGTGTGTCCTTGAGAAAGTCACTGGAGACAATAAGGGCAGGTGGAGTGATGGAGGGCTTCATCCCTGGCACAATACCATTTCCAGGATGCTACTGTGATGGCTCTCCATCTAGTCTCTGTGCTGCGCATTTCCGAGACAGCTTCCAGAATCTCCATCGAGTTCAACACTGGATTAACGTCAAACAAGAAACTGTTACTAAATCATGAAGCAGATCCAACTTTAAAACCAGCAGTTAAAAGTCAGCAGTTGTTGGACACAATCTGTAAGTAGGCTAAGACTCCATCTAGGTTTTCCCTTTTTTCCACAAATGCCACCACATTGCAAGCCATACTCCACCACAACAGCTCCGCACAGGAATCCAGAATCTAAAAAGTGCTAATAGCTTTGTTTGAAATTACAATAATTAAAATAAACCACAACGTAGCCCTCAATCGTGTCATGGGGTCTATACAACCCCAATTGAATTTCACTTAATAAAAAGAGGTTCCCTTCATCTCTAGTGGAATAAGATTTTGTGACTTTTCATACATCTATACACTCACAAAAAAACTGGGCTCTGATTTGGTTGTTCTGAAGGTATGTAAAAAAATGTTTTACACTTCTGGTTTTCGGGTCAATATGACCCCACATTGAAATGAATGGGAAATGTGAAAAAACTAAATATATTTTCTTCATGTGTTAATAAATAAATAAATAAATAAATAAATAAAAAATCCGGCATAAATCAGATTTTTTTACAAAGAAATGAAGGCCTAGTACAAGAGCATAAATGCAATGTATCATAAAAAAATTATATTTCATATGCTAATGCTAAAGCTAATGGTGTAGAGAAATTGTGTATGGATACAAAAGTACTTATATCTCCAAAAACACAGCATTAATGAATAGATGAGAAGTAAACAAAACAAAATGATAGATTATTTGCATGATTAAAAATGTATATTTTTTGTACAATTACTCAATCAATTGTTGGGGTTCGTATATGACCCTGAAGCCCAGAAGTGTAAACAGGAAACGAAGACCATGTGAAGGTTAAGATATTGATTTTTTTATTTATTTCTGTAGTATACTCACTCAACGCCTTTAATGGTAGCATTCATTAGCTGCTCTTCACCGGATAAGTTTGCATGTGTGCTCATCTGCTCTGTCCCTATAACATCCAAAAAAGATTCACGTTTCCACTGTGATTTATGTGCTCAATAAACACGTGTGTGCTCATCTGTCTGTGTAACATCCAAACAAGATTGACCTGATTTATTTTTCTCAATACTGACATTTAAATGTTGAGGCGGTTGTTGATGTGTTTTTATCCAACACAAATGTTCCTTAATTTATCAACAGTACTAATGGACAAATAAAATAAATAACTTATGTTTAGCTATATGTAGATTAATTTATTTTAAATTAGTTACATTCATCTAATGTAAACAGTGTTGACACCAGTGAATTCTACTACATAATAGCACATCTCATCTCAGATTGTCATGGTTCTGTCACTTCTGTCTAGTCTATTTCTTCGGTTTTGTAACAGAGCCCTGACTCTCCTGTTTTGTCTTGTCTGTGTGCCTTGTTATGTAATTTCATGTCATGTTTTGTCTTGTGCTGTGTAGCAAGCAGCTTGTGTTTTCACTAGCTGTGAGCTTTTGTTTTGTGTGAACACGTGGCTTATGAGTGTTCTCATTGGCTGCGTGTTCATGTCTTGTTTTGTGTGAGGACATGGCTTATGATTTGTTTTACTGGCCATATGTTCGTTTTGTCATGTTTGGTGTGAGCACATCTTGTAATGTGTTCCTTGTACCATGCACAGATATCCATAATAAAGGCTAGATGTCTCATTCGCTGCTGGCCAATGGCAGGTTGACGTCCGCACCTCGGCGGCCATCTTGTCACAGGAAGCTTGCTCACTCGTAACGTTGCGTTTGAATGGTGCATGTACTTTTTAAATAACTTGCTAAATTATCTACCGATTTTCAAACGGGTTGGTTTGTCATAAACGACAGAGATGTAGTTATGACACTGCATACTTATGAATAACAAGTGTATAAATAAATATTCATCCAGAATTATAGCCACGTTAATAACATTCATAAGAAACCAAACCATTTGTAAATCCGTTCAAGATTTCAACGGGATAAGAGTATTTGTGTTTGTGCTGATCACTCATCTTACATCAGGGTAGGCCTACTACAGAACCCGCCAGATCGCTTGCCGGTGACAAGATGGCCGCCATTGAGGACGATAGAGAGAATCACATCGTGACACCGGGCCAATGCACATCGTGTATAGAGTTGGCCGGGCGGGCTTAACATAATGACGACAGAGTTGAGACGTGTAAGAGCAAGCTCGGACATACTCAGTTTTAGTCGTTCATCCTCGCGCTGTTACAAAAAAGCTGTGGCAAAACGAATCCGCAGTCGTGCTGTGGCGTCGAGGATAAAGGCTTTACTCCATGTCAGCGCGTGCTCTGATCGGTAGTAGGTGCACGGACCTCTCCGAATCATCTCAAGCAAGCACTACTCCCGCCTCCGTTTCCCTCATAAGCTGATACTATAGTATTTAAACATTCTCTATGATATTTTTTAATGACGCACTTGCTCTTTGACGTCTCTTGCTCTCTATACACACACACGCACACATATATACTGTCTTTCTCTCTCACACATATGTAGCTAGTTATAAACTCTTTAGACTTTTAATGATTAGTGTTTTATTCTTAAAGTTTGTGGGTCGTGTAAAAAAATCCCTTATTTTGGGGATGGATTCTGGGAAATCTCCCTTATTTTCAATGTTCAATGTTGACAGCTGGACTAGATACGGTAAAAGTTTAATAATATATCAACTTGCTCCGCTGAGTATGTCACATTCTTTGTTGCTCTGATTGGCTTTAGCGCTATCCAATTGCGTGCAGAGAGAATTTGAAAGACAACCGTTTATCCCGCCCCTCGGATTGAGCCCTGTCAATGAAGAGTTTCCAGACCTAACATCTTGATGTAGGTCTGGCATGCCAGGCTATCCAAGGGCTATATCCTGCCAGAAAATTACCAGTACTTTTTTCTGTCAAGTTTATGGACATGTCCTTCACAATGTTAAACTACATTTAAGAAAGAAACAACACGGTTTGGGTCAGTTTTGTACTAACTTTTCTTAGAGTGTAGCTTAACCTGGACTATTACCTGTGAGAAGAGCAACATATATCAAAGCCTATATGTTTAAGAAACAACTCTTCACATTTTTTATGAATGACAATCTGACATTTCCAACAGTGTCAATATGAAACTCAATGATAAATATCAGATCACTGCATACTCCATCGGGAAAAACTTACTAATGATATTGTCTCTAAATGGGCACAAATCCCTAAAGATATTTCCTCAAAATATGTATTCTTCCTGGAAGAGTTGACACATCAAATTGAAGAGCAACATCAGCATTAATTACTCTTTTAATGCCTGTGGATTTGCAAATAAAATGTTCAATAAGCAAATACTTTATGGGCGTAGTCTTATGAAGAGCTCATGAACAACTACTGTATACAGAAACATGTATCTGTTACTTCTATGTTGGACACATTCATTGTACAGTGATACAGTGTTTTTTATCTATGCTGTGAGAAAAAAGAAATAAAAATATACTTTACCCAGTTTAAGGCTTTTTTTTTACAAAAGAGGAAAAGTTATTTTCTTGAGGAAATGTAAAGCGATTTGATTCATGCTGTCGCTGACATTATCTGTACAAGAGAGATAAGACAGTTTGAGTTGACCTACTGCATGTTGACCTGTGACAAGCTCACTGAGGGAAATGCCAGTGTATTTCTATCAACTGTTTCCTTTCCATGAGTCTCTCTCCCATCTAAAGGCCAGAAATGGCAGCATGACATTCCATCCCCAGTGGGGGATCTAGAACATGGCTTTTGCATTACTGAGAGGAGCATTACTGTTATTCTTCACACTAGAATTTGGGGGAAGTATTTGTGAGTATTTCCTAGCTTACTGCACTCAAAAATAAAATTGATTAAACTGAGGAAAACTTTTCCATGACTTTTCAGTAAGAATATTTGGAACTAATTGGTAACACTTTATAATAAGTGACATTAATAAAGTAATATCAATGCCTACATCTACATCATCAAGTCATTGGCAGTGGCCACTGGATCGTTAGTGAATTGTGACATGAGAACAAGTTGAAGATCGACACAGGATCAATTCCATTACTTTCCAAATGATCCCATCAACAATGTGAATGTCTCAGCAGTGCATTTGTTTGTATTCAGTGCATTTCACTGTGGATTATTTGGTAGTCGCAATTTTGATGCAGGCTTTGCAAACAGATTTTTACGATATGGATCTGCCAGCAACGCCACAAACATGTAAGGAACCATGTTTATTCTAATGCCTGATTTGTGGTCAGTGATTTCTGATGTGTATTATTCAAGTTCAGATATATTATCTTTAAGTAATTGAGAACTGCTACCCAAGCTGCGAAGCTGCCCGGGAAAGAGGAGAAATATAGCCACTCTGAAATATGATAAACTGGTCATAAAATCCATAAAAGAGTGGAGGAGCCTAGTTAGAAGTATGTAAACATTCATAACACTTAACAATATGTGTGCACTAATAAGCATTAATTCATGCTTAACTAATGCACAGATAATACTGAATTAATGTGTAACTAATGATTATTTAAGCTATTAATTAACGATTACCACATTAGGAACTAATTAAGATGCAGTAAGGTTAATGTATTAGTTCATACATTAATTGTTATTAATTAAATATGTAATTGTGGATTGATTCCATAATAACTCATTTTTTAACTAATAGTGTTAATTAATATGTTAATTACCAGAATGAGCCAAAACCTTGTATTTTAACTTTGAGATAATATGACAGGTACACTAATACGCATTAATACATCATTAATTAATTAATTATTAGTGCAAATTCATGTGCAAATTACTACAATCACTAAATGACTAGTTAATAATGATGTGCCCCAACAAGTAAAGTCATAACATAATGATACCTTTGCAAATCATTAGCTAATAATTAATTAAAGCAGACAACTGGCAGTTGAAGTGCATAGCTTTGACTAATTGTGGTAATTAAAACATTAATTTACACTATTAGTTAATAAAATATGTTATTAAGGAATTAATGCACAATGACACATTGAATTAATAGCAATTCGTGTATTACTTAATCTATTAATCATATTGACTATTTATTAGTTGCTGATGCAGTAATCATTTATTTATGGTTTAGTTCTTCATGAGTTATACATTAATTCATGATTATCTGTGCATTAGTTAAGGATGAATTAATGCATATTAGTGCACACGCATTGTAAAGTGTTACTTTTTGCAGTCTAATAGTATTGAAATCCTAGCTGTCTGAAACACACTTAGCTTCACGGATGTTGATGTGAAGATAGCTATAGATGGCTATAGATTATTTAGGAGGGATAGAAATAGACATGGTGGTGGTGTTGCATTCTATGTAAGGATAACATCCCAGTTAATGTTCGAAACGACTTCATATGGCAGAATATTGAAGCATTATGGGTACAAGTTCATATACCTTACATAAATCCTATCTTAGTTGGGTGTGTGTATACAGACCTCCCAGTGCTAATAGCCAATATTTGGATGCCATATGTGAAATGTTTGATGCTGTTTGTGATCAAAACAGAGAGATATTTATTTTGGGTGATTTTAACATTGACTGGCTGACACCAAACTGTCCAATATATAAGAAGCTTAAATCTACAGCTACAATATGTGGCCTAAAACAAATCATAATCCAACCCACTGGGGTTGTTACCAGTACATTGGTGCTATCTGCAACATGTATAGATCATATATTTACAAACGTTTTTGAACAATGTTCCAAAGCAGTCTCTGTGCCCACTGGTTGTAGCGACCATAGAACGCGTCTCTCATCCTTTAGCGTCATAAAGGATGAGAACGGGGTCTCACCATAATATCATAGGAGTCACAAGGAAAGCTAAATTGCATCACTTTACAGAGTAATATCTATTTGGAATTGACTCTCTGTCTCATCATGCAGAATTCAGAACAAATATGAATATAAGAGGACAGTAACCCAGGAATTGCTGCAAAGGACCTTGTAAAAGCTGGAAAGTGTCATGTTTTTTTTTCTTGGTAATATGTTGTATGTAATTGCAATGTTTGAATTTTTTTATTATAATTTGTGTTGTTGTTGCTTTCTATAATTTTATGTTGTGAATGTTTTAAAGATGACCCTAGGAAGATTAGCTGCCATTAAATGTTCCGCTAATGGATATCCTAAAAAATGAAAAATAAAAAAAAGATATATTATCTTTCTCTCAAAATCGTTCAGCTACTCTCACAATTTCACATTTCTGGAATGTTTTTGCAAAGAAGAGAGGCAAAATATTCCCAAATCAAGATATGCCAAACTTGACATAAGACACATGTCAAAACAGAAAGATTCCTGTAATAAAATCAAAGGCTGCTTCAACTATTCAACAAGTATTAGATCAGGGGTTTGCACAATTATGCAGTTAATTTTTCCAGTTTTTTTATTGAGAGAAAATGTAGATTTTTTTAAACCCACTGTAAGTGCAATTAAGATTTTTTGGTCCCACTTTATATTAAGTGGCTTTAAGTACTATGTATTTACATAGATGTTACTACTTTGATACATTGGACTTATTGTGTACATACATGTTTTTACATTGTACTTATATTTTGAAAACATCTGCATGTAATTACAACTGTAATTAATTGATGTAATTACATTTTTAAATACACAGTTGACCCTTCTCACCTTAACCCACCCTGATACCTACCCATACCACCACACCTGTCCCTAACCTTACCCATATCACACCTCAATAGCAGCAAAAGTGTTTTACAATACAACCTGAACACAATAGGTACATTGTACTTATTTTCCTATGTAAGTACTTAAAGCCACTTAATATAAAGTGGGACCGATTATTTTATATACCAAAATTATATCAATGTAAATGAACTTATTACAGGGGAAATTTATTAAAGCATATTGTATAATTTAATGCTTTTCTTTGTCAGTTACATACACAACTTTTTCCTGGCTCCAGAGCCTCCTCTCAGCCTGGGTGTCAGATATTCCTGTGGTCTCAGGATGTGAGAAGAGGCAATAAGTGCTTTAAAATTAAACCAGACCACATGATCTCTTACTTTGCCCAGTAGGATGTGCATTCTGCAGAGATACTGTGATGCATTTCAGACAGCTGTAGGAGATTACAAGCTGTTGTCTCAGTTTCATTAATGAAGCTCTCAGTTTCATTAATGTCTTCAGGAACATTTGAGCAGATCAGACATGCCGTGGGTGTGAGTCAGCAGGAATTGTTTCCAGCACAATGCAGAGAACACTAATGAGCCATGTTGGTTATCACTGCCCCTAAGCTGGTATCAATTGTCTTCGATCATTTTTACACTGTCGAAGGTTAGCAAAGCCTGCCCTATGCCATGCAAAAGACCACAGTTCTGTCTTACTGTCAGACTATAAAGGTATATGAAGAAGTTCAGATGCAAAAGCCTCTAAATGCCATTTGAAATTTTCTTCTAAAATTAAAATTTTTATCAAGCTTGTATATTTAAGTTCAGTAATTTCACTTAAATGACAATTAATAGGTAGTCTTCATTGCCATTTAAGTGAAATTACTGAACTTAAATATACAAGCTTGATAAAAATGATTATTTTAGAAGAAAATTTCAAATGGCACTTAGAGGCTTTTGCATCTGAACTCTTCATATATAACTCTTTACTCCAATTGTCTCATTTTAGCAGTGCTAACCCCATTTCTAAATTACAGGTATGTAACCAGTATTGGGGAAGCTACTCTGAAACTGTAGTTTGACAAGCTACAAGCTACTCGTAGGTTAAAGTAGTTTAACTACAGTCAAGCTACCCGTTTAGAAAAGTAGTTAGCTACACTACAAGTTACTATCAAAAAGTAGCTAGCTACCTTGAAGCTACTTTTGCTTTTTTGAACAACGTATATTATAAATAACTGAATAAGTGTCTGAGAAATGTTTTAAGTAAAATATTTAGTGTATAAAACAAGGCAATGCAATTACGATTTCAAAGAGTATTGTTTTATTATACACAACACTCAAATATCTCAGACTGTTTGTCAAAAGTGCAACAAATAGCCTACAACATTGCAAGTACGAAATATACATCCAACGTAAATTGCATGTAGAACATTTTCTCAAAAATACTGATTGAACTTGGCCAAATGCGGCCATGGGTAATTAACGTTAGCTGTCTCTCCATCCTCCAAATCTGCCGTCACGTCTTGCTATATAATCATAATATGGGTGTGTCAACACTTCTGTACGTCAGTGAACCGTTAGCCGCAAGATGCGTGATTAAACAACGGGTGGCGGTAATGGCAAAAAATAAGTTTGTAATCTAACAAGAAGAAGAATATCCTTGCATCGTGCTGATTCACGCATGCTCGACAATGTAGCAATGTAGCTTTTGCTCGAACTACACCGCTACTTGCTGCAAAAAGTAGTTAGCTACTGGAAAAGCTACACTGTTTAAAAAGAAACTGAGCTACTGCCAAGCTACTGAAAAATGTAGTTAAGTTAGTAGCTTCGCTACTTCTAGTTAACTACTCCCCAACACTGTATGTAACATTCCTTTACCTAAGTTTAAAAGTGGGCTTTAGAACAATAACCCAGGGTAAAAACCCATGTGAAACATTCCTTTACCTTTTGGGGTTTAGTTTTTATTGAAGAATAGTATTAAAAGCCCATTAAGAAGAATAATGAATACCTACAATAAGGGAAAGATGAATGCTGAACATGATAAAAAAAGTACATAATAGAGTAATGCTTCACTTCTGGATATAATAAAAACCATCTAAACAGTATTTTTGTTTGAAATATTGTCTATAGTGATTGAAAAGTTTTTGTATTTGATCTTCAAACGTACTGGTATTATATAACAAATCTCTCAGTGCTAAAGATAGAAACCTACAGTATTAGTTTACAGAGCTGGACATAAATGAGGGATTGTGAAGCAATAACATCAGGGTGATGGCTAAACCACAGCTCTGATCCACTGTAGTCTTGCACTTCACCCCTGCACGCTCACACAGACATGTGCTTTTACCACACAAACACTGTTTGTTTTTCATTTATACATAGTGATAAAACACTGAAAGACCTAATCACTCTCTCATTATACTATGTTGTAGGCGATATGCATTTACCAGGAATATTACTGCAATGACAGATGTGACAGCTCACAGATAAAATTTTTCATAAAAGGCAAGAACATTCAGTATGATGCTAGTCTGCTATTTACCATGTCTGCTCTTTGCTCTGGTGTAATAAAATCTATGTAAAACATTAATGCATATCACCATCTGCCACATGGAAAATGTAATCGTAAATAAAGCATTCTCTTGGTCTGAAACATGTGTACAGAATTTCCCCTGTTTACTCTTTTGTTGTAAAGTTAAAAATCCAGATTTGTTTGTTAAAAAAGTCCAGTTTCAGACTTAGGCATAACCCTCAGAAGGAACTCTGTTTGTTTCTGTGTCTCTGCCCTGACAGATTTGGGCCTTGATTTTTTACCCTCAGGTTACATTCCAACCAGACATCAACAAATCTGAACATAACTTTCAAAAGCCCCATAAGCTTTTCGGCTTACAAAACTAAATAAATATGGCATTTTCTTGGTTTTTCTCCTTTATCGTAAAACATTAGACATTTTCCACCAGGACAGTATTTTCTGACCAGTGTGCCACAAAACAGATGGATGGATGGAAACCTCACTATTTTGTGTTGCTCAATTGTAGATTCTGCTTTGACATGGTTTGGGCATATTTTTGCTGATGGAGCAAAAACTGACAAAGTAATTGCTATTTTGTAAAAAAAAAAATAAATATATATATATATATATATATATATATATATATATATATATATATATATATATATATATATCGTCACCGTCCGATGAAAACCGCGTATGTCCATTTTGCCGATTTTGAGATTTTTTGACGGATAGAAAGTTCAGGTTCATTTCCGTATACAGCATGCTTCACATTATCTAAATGACCAATGAAAAGTTGTGAAATCATGTCATCTGATTTCCACGTATTTCCATTTGCTGTCAAAGCTGTCAATCACGCAGCGTATCTCCCATAGATATTATGGTATCTCCCCGCCCTGTGGAGGCATCTCGCCGGTCTCGTCTCTGAGACCCCTACACCTGGTATTAAAATGCGATCTGTATCCAGATAAGTTATCCGGCTAATAAAAAAGGCATGTTAATGCAAGGTATAAATACGTTGTGATCGGATAGTGATTGCATCTGCCTGACCATCTGGAGGTAGTCTGGCTCGCATTGTGTTCGGATCTTTACAAGGTAAACGCAATCTGGTTGTTGAAACCACGCATGTAACGTTATATTTTACTCCTCCCAAAAATGCTAAAAAAAATGAGTGAGAGTGTGTTATATAGACTATATGACATGTTATAGTCAGATATGACGGCGCTACTGCGACACGCATCACCGCAGATGATCGTATGTTCATCAAGCCAACGTGCAAACATCGCAAATAAAAGTGAAAGTAAGTCACAGACGCTTAATCATCTTCACAATCATCTTCAAGTAAAGAAACGAAATGATCTTACCTTGTTGCCACTCTCTCTTATTGATGTATGTCTTTGATATTGAAATTAGCTGATGATCAATAAAATGCAGCTCATCTGCAATAAAATGCAGCTCATATCCGACGGTAGGATTGTGTAAATAAAGTATCAGTCTAGCATCGCCATCAGTGTATTGATTCATTGTCTCTTCATAGTTTGCAAGAGACATTTAATAAACTGAGCGTATTTGATAAACTGAGCGTAGCCTATTTATCTGTCAATATGAAACGCAATTTTGTCATTCGAATAGCCTCTATGCACGAACCTTGATGACATGTGTCTGAAAGAATCTCAGTCAGCGTCTCTACTTCCAGAAGAGTGTTCTGCAGGCCAAGTGTATAGAGGCAAAACTTTAATAAAATCCATTTTCTCAGAAATGGAGACAACGAATTTTAGAAACGCTGATTCGCTAGTCGAATTTCGTACGATATTAGAGAATACTAACCCTCAAAGTTGTTGATGTAGCTCGAAATATATAATTTAAATAACTTCTCTTTTTCACTCTTGTGTGACAGCTAAATGCCTCAGGGTTGTTAATATCATTCACGTTAACCGCAGGACGTTTTTATAAACAGCAAGTGTAATTTGACACTATCTCCACCTAACGCAAAACCGGCTTCTGACCATATACTGACGCAGCATCGGCTGTAACTGGGCGTGCTGAGACAAACCCGGAAGCGATCGTGCATAGAGGCTATTAATGATCGGAAGAACGCGTATCGACCACCGTTACTATACAGTATACACGTATGTCCATTTAAACTCGATTTTGGGTCAAATGTGGATTATATCATGACACTGGCAAGAATATGGTTACATTTAAAGATGTTGTGCCAAGCATGACAACGCTATGTTCAGCTGCTTTTGAAATTACGTGTGTTTTTTTTCACTTCCTGAAAAGTAACCGTTTTGGACATACGTTTCATTGGGCAGCGATGCTATATATATATATATATATATATATATATATATATATATATATATATATATATATTTAACTTAAAATTATCACATTCACTCACAATTGTGCTGCTGGTCCCAGTATTAGCATGGCTGTGAATTACCACAGTGATAATATTTGGAACACCACTCATGTATTATTAAAATGCATTTTTTGTCTGGCTTAAAAAATAAAGAACATGCTACCAGAATTGTGAAAACCTCTCTTGACGAACTGAATCCAGAAGTCTATTGTCCTCTATTCACTGGTAGTTTTTAAAGGAGGTTGCTCTTAGCCTCAAATGTTGCGGCCTTTGTATGAATCGAGTTATGAAATCATTATGTCTGAGTCCATCCATTTTGCAGTTAAATGAGTCATGTTTATCTTAATTCAACTTAATTCAATATCCTTTTTTGTACATGCTAACACAAGTCTGTTGGCTGTCACCTCATTGAAGTTTTCTTCAAGATGTAGCCACTTCAAACTTCCATTATATTAACAACACAGTCAGGATGTAATGCAATCATAGCATGCAAACAAGAAAAAAAATGTATGTGCATTAATTTCACTCACTACAATTCAATCTTGATGTGCTTCCTCTCACACAAATGTGATTTATTGATTAAAAATGGGATGGGACATTAGGTTGGGTATGTACATTGCCCTAGACTAGAGTAACAGTCTACTAATAGTCTCTAATTCTCACAGCGAATGTTAGGTTCAAGATAGTTTATGAGGTGGTTTAATAGTAATCGTAATTGACATTGGCCCCGTGTCTGTAGGAACCAGGGTCCTGTTGGCTCATAGGTGCATTCTCATCATGATGATGCTGCCGGCCCTGGTCATTTGATCTGGCCTGGTCCATCCAATAGGAAAGATCAGTCTCAAGTCTCTGGAAATACATAAATGTTGCATGAGAGCGGATATTGCACTGTATGGGAAAAGATTTAGGTTACATTTGGGTTTTGTTTTTTCTGCTCAGACACAACAGAGATGGACAGCAAATGAATGAGTACACATTACATACTAGACTCAAACTCAAAGTGTCAAAACTGGTATTATCTGAATGAAATCACAAATCGAAATGTCTAATTTGGAGTCGTTGTCTCCTAAAAGAAATAATCGATTTTGAAATGCCTGAAATTGAACTTGTCAGTAATTTCAGTCTTCCTCCATGAATCTATGGGTTGTGACAAAAAATGTGCATAACAACAATCTATGGTCTTAATTGGCTTCCAGTGAAACATTATATACTTTGACCCACCCTCAAAAGTTAGTTCCGGAGCTGAGGCCTGGAAGACATTGGTGCATGCTGTTGACATGCTGGGTGGTGATGGCGAAGGATAAGACACATGCCTTTTGTGTGAGAGACCTAGGTTTGAATCTACTGTGAGACACCAATGTGTCCCTAAGCAAGATACTTAACCCCTAGTTGCTCCAGAGGCGTGCGACCTCTGACATATATGGCAATTGTAAGTTGCTTTGGATAAAAGCGTCAGCTAAATGAATAAATATAAATGTAAATTTCTAAGACGCTGTTTTCTGCACTTGCCATGCACTTCAAGGAGAAGGACTTGGGCTCTGAATTGATATGGTAAAACTGGTGCAATCGTACTCTTCATATTATTGTGTATACAAGTGCTGAGGAAGCGTCCAGAGCTTCAGATATGGCAGTTTAAATCCAGGTCTTCTAATTGAATCCAATAGTTTTTTGTGGGGAACAATTGTAATTGTATTAGGGTACGTTTATACGAAATGTGAAATGCGTTCAGACAAAAAGTTGTCAAAACAATCACAGTTCACACATATCCATAGCCTGACTTCATCATACTCATATTCTATTGAGAATATGAGTCTGAAACCGCTTCATTGGGCTTTGATTATGAGGCGTGTCTTAACCAAACCAGGAAAAAAACAAAACTCTGCACTCAATTGGATAGTCGGTAGACCACAACCTATCAGAGCAACGCAGTAAGTCAAATACTTTGCATTTCATAGTTGTCAACAGAACTTACTTATTTTAGAAGTAAAATAACGAGTGTTGCTTCTTTTACTTGGTCCTTCATGAGTGCGACCAAAGGAGAAACCACAACGACCACAGGCTTTTCATTACGTCCCATCTTCTTAGTGACTGTCAGAGCCAGCTGATAAGTTACACTTTTGCCAAATCATGTAGGAAGGACGGCAAAGATATCTTTCCAATCGACAAATGCCTTGATTGCAGTTTTCTGTTTGTCTTTTAAAATTAATGCGCTGTCGATTCATTTTACAACAGACGCGACAGCGAAATCTGTACATCTCAATTCTCCAGCTGCAGTCATCTCTGAGAGAAACTGATCAAGCGTGCCGCTCTTTGATAACGTGATGATTACATCCCTGAAGATCACCTGTCCATCATCTTATAAAGCCCGCCCTGGCAATTTGATTGGCCCGAACGTTTTTTGCCAGATCATAATTACTCCTCAATGGATTCGAGTTCAGACCGAACTTCCCGACCAAAAAATGTTGTGGGCGGAGTTCGGGCTGGCATCCAGGCTAACATATCCATGAAAACGACTAAAAATATTATGCTAGACCAGTAGTTGGCAATGTCACCTTGTAAAGAAACACTATACGCCTATTGACTGAGCACGTGATATGTATGCGAATGACAGTCACCCTTTTCACAAATTCATATTTTTGTAGTTAACACTAAGATGATAAAGTTATCGTTTTCAAAAACTTGCAGAAAACTTTAATGGCCAAAAAAAGGGTTTTTAGTTTTTTTGTTGATAACTGTTGTGTGAAGGCCTGTTCACACCGGGACGAATTTTGCGTGTGTTATTCGCTGACGTTTAACGCCTTGTGACTAAACAAAAGGGCGCCAATGTGAGTGTTCAAACTGACGTATAAAACACCATGCGTAAAAGCGTCATTTTAAAAAAAGACGCCTCGGTTCGTATTGTTAGTTTGTCGCGCCGTGTCAAAAAACTATCCGGTCACATGTTTGAAGCTTCTGAAGTCACAGTAAAACACAACTTGGGGATTCTCAAACACAAAACAGTCTTGGCGAGCACACATATGCAACGGGAAGAAGATATACGTGTCGCCATCTACACTACACAGCTAGGAAGAAATAAGACGAGGAAGATGCAAGGCCAGATGAATGTAGGACTACAAACATCTAGAGAAACAACCCGGTCACACCAAATGCGTCTTTATAGCACGCATGTGTATTGTCGTGTAATATACACGCTAAAGTGAGTTTTTACGTGCATATGATACGCATTGGTTGGTTAGGTTAAGTTTAGGTATGGGGTGGGGTGCGTGTGTATTAGACGCAAATGAACTGCGTATCAATTGCACGACAAAAACTGCGTCTCATATGCACGTAAAAACTAATTTTTGCGTATATATTACACGACAATACACATGCGTGTTATAGAGACGCATTTACATGAGAACAGGCTGAGAGAAAAGAAAACTGTTATAGAGTGCTATTGCAGAGCAAATTGGGGCCATCTAATGTCAGGGAATAAATTTGCATGTTCACACGGCTCATCGTCAGCAAAAAATTGCTTGGGTGTGAACACAAAAAACGCATTGCAAAACGTTGACGAATAACGCACGCTGAATAATTTTTCACGGTGTGTATGGGCCTTAAATGGCCCAACAGAAAATAAAATAAGTAAATTTGTTAAAAAAATGTGTGCTTAGGCCACTAACATGAATGTTCAGAATGAGTCAATCAGTTTATCACTAAAAAGTAATCCGTTTAGTTAGTGTTTTAGTTTGCATCAATGGTCAGCGTAGCTGCCAATCACACAGTGCAGGCCAGGGTTCAAAGCACACTAGATTTATCTGAGACTCACCCTGTTCTCATTATAACCATATTTAGGCTCAGCTTCATTTGAAATTTGCTGACAATTACTTGACATCCAGTGGTTATATATATAAAAAAAATCAATGTGAATATTTAATGCACTTTGATTCTCTTTGAGGTAAAACTATGAGGCAGACTGCATTTGATAGCGTTATGACAATTTACATATGCTATTTGACATCATTTGTGAGATTACTGTTTTACTTACTGCCTCATCATAGCCCATGTTCATGAATTGCTGGATCCACTGCTGGACATCGGGACGGCTTCGGTCCCATACGTTTCTCTTAGTCCTGTGAAGAGCTGATAGAAACTGTTTAGCCTTGGACTGTGACACTGCGATCTGTGATTTAGGCCTGGCTTCCAGCTCATTTGCTGTGTGAAGAGAACAGAAAACCTTCAAGGCCGGAGTCAGAGGCACGTCCTGATTTTGCTGAGTTAGACATGTTCCTGTGTTAACATATCTTTTTGATCCTGGAACAACATTCCAGTCAGAAAATTTAATCATAACCATATCCCTACCCTTAAACTTAACCCTATCCATAAGTTAAATAAGAGCAAAATAATATGTGAATAACACTGATATCGGAAGAACCTAACCCTGGCTTTAAGCTTAAGCTTGATATAAACTGTAAACTTTCCTTCAAATCTTGATTGGAATGCTGATTCTAGAACATGTTGCACTTGGTGAAATCAGGTTCTGTGAGCCGGAGACTTAAAATCACCAAAAATGAAAAAAAAAATTCCTGTAAGCAATTACTCACTCACATGTCGTTGTAAAACCGTAAGACTTTCGTTCATCTTCATGACACAAATGAAAATATTTTTAATTAAATCTGAGATATTTATGTTGAGGAAGTTTGAGGAAAATACTGTACCTCCATTGAAAGAGGAAATATACCTCCATTGAAAGTATATTCACCCAAAACTCACACTTCAAAAAACGTTCACAAAGAGATTGTAAAATAAATCCACATGAATCGAGCAGTTTAATCCAAGTTTAAATCCACATGAATCGAGCAGTTTAATCCAAGTTTTCTGAAGACATAATCACTTATATACACATTTATTACATATAAACATTGATCAGCGATTACATAGAGCACTCAAATTTGGTAAACAGAAGCTCAAGAATGCTTGCTTGATGTGCAACAACTAATGAGGTTCATTCTCATATGTCACACCATATTTGAGCTTCCACAAGAACCAAAAAAATTCTCACGTGTCAAGCAAGTACAGTCAAGTTTCCCTTTACCATATACGAGTACGAGTACGATATACGAGTATGTTCACTGATCAGTGTTTATATGTAAATAAAATCCAAATTAAATCGGTTATCATATGCAGGATCCATGTCTCTTCAGAAACCACTCGATTATGGTATTATTTTACAATCTCTTTAAGAACGCTTTGAGCCATCATAGTTTTGAGTGAACTGACTTTCAGTTGTGGAATCAGAAATCTCTCAGATTTCTTCATATGTGTTTCAAAGATGAACAAAAGGAATGACATAAAAGGGTAAGTAATGACAGAATTTAGATTTTTGAGTGAACTATCGTTTTAACCCTATGCATAAAGGGGTCAAACTGACCCAGCATGCTGTGATTTTTTTTATATATTTTATCTACCACAACATTATTTGATTGATATTCCATGAGTTGTTTTTTTTTAATCTTATATAATTTTGAGTCAGCAAAGTATTGTTGGATATTTTTTTTTTGTCAAAAATAATAGTAAAAAAAAATCTGTTGTGACTTATTTGAAAGTTCGTATCTATAGCACCGAATGACATTTCTCGTGCCTTTTATACGGCAAAACTAGTTTTTGCGTGTATTTGGTATGCGTTTTTCGCGTGCATATGATACGCACTTTTTGGCGTATAATAAGTATGAACTCCCCACCCCCCTTCCCCCTAAACCTACCCAGGGGGTTTTCAGTGTGTAGCATATGCACGCAAAAAAAACATTTTTGCCATATAAATGCCACGAGAAATGACAATCGTGGTATAGATACGCACTTTCATGAGACTGTGTTGGATCATTATCTAGTCTCATGTAAACTTCACTTAGCCAAGACTGCAAAGTCGACTCCGTGTTATAAATATGTTCGACCTATAACTTCTGCCTCTAAAGACTGCTTTATCAATAGTCTTCCTACTCAGTTTCATCATCTTAGCATCCCGCATAACTTAAAAGAACTCGATATCGTGACAGAATCTTTTAACTCTCTCTTTTCCAGCACTTTAGACGGTAGTTGCTCTGTTGCGCTAAAAAAGATAAGAGAATATTCCAACACCATGGTACAACAAGCACACTCAGGCCCTTAAGAAAGCAGCCAGAAAAATGGAGCTTAGCGGGAAGAAAACTAAACTAGAGGTATTTTGTATTTCATGGAAGGAGAGCTCGATCGCATAAAGAGCCTTAAAAGCTGCTAGATCTGCTTATTTTTCAAACCTATTAGAAGAAAATAAACATAATCCTATATCTATTTGGAACAGTGGCTAAACAATAAAGAGAGCTTCAAGCCCAGAAGTGTCCAAGCAATACAGCAGTAATGACTTCACGAATTTCTTCACTTATAAGATTGATAATATCAGGACAAAATTATTACTATGCCACCGTCTACTAAAGTATCGCATTCAGGGGGTGAATTGTAGTCTCCCTGAGGAAAAATTTGGATCATTTGTTGCTATAGAGAGGAAGAGTTTTGCAAACTCGATAATTCATCTAAATCAACAACTTGAATGCTAGACCCTATACTGACGAAATTACTGAAAGAGATGCTTCCAAAGGTCATGGATCC
>JAQIUQ010000678.1:0-239199 GCA_030378365.1 Hybognathus amarus
TACACATGTATACATATAAGTAAAAGTAACAGAAAGCCCTCATCGAGGGATTTATTAACATGTAAGACGGGCTGATCCAAATCTGTATGAATAATTATTAATTATGAATTATTAATTATGATATGCAAATTCCCTCGATCAGACCCGCCAGAGTCTTTACAGAATGGTGGAGAATGCAGGCACTTCAAACTTGTTTATGAGCAAATCAGTTTCAGTCCAAATGTGTATATTGTTATTTAATATTGTTATGTAATATTTATTATTACACGCGCACATAAGAGTGAACGCTTTGCAAACTTACGATATGACTGAGCTGGGCACGAAAGCCGCCTCAGCCAAGCATATTTAACAAGCTGCTAAATGTTCAAACGTTTTAGTCACTGTTAAAGTACTAAAAGTAAACTGCAGTTTCCTTAGTATTAAATTTGTTCTGACACAGATGGAAGAGAAACCTCTGTGCATAAACAACATTTTTAATAATTTTAACTCCTTTCTCAGGACGAAATTCTCCTGAGATTGTCGAAGACAAGAATATGTAAAGAACGATGTTCTTCTAGCATTCTTTAAAAGGCCTTATATTATAATCGTTAGAAAAACGATGAGGCTCCTGGTTGAAAAAAAACATTGACTTCAGCTACTCAATGTATAAAAACCGCATATTATCAGTAAGGTGCTATTGTGATATATGTCTATTGGAGACAGGAAACAGATGAGTAATTCCTGCTCCCCTTTTGCACAATGCCGCGAAGAGAATCCTGCTAACGTGTTTGCTAAAAAAAAATATAGCACCAAAAAAAAATCCAAGCTGAAAACATTCTAACCAATAACGGTCAGTTGTGATAAATGTTATTTGGAGTCTTTGAAACAGATGGATAATTCCTGTTTCCCTTCGACACGACGCAGCCAGAAAAAAAAAAAATCCTGCCAAACGTGTTTGTAAAATATAGTACCGAAAAGAAATCCGTCGAGATTTAATTCCGCACTATTCGTGATTATGCAGAAAATAGGTGTGTAATTCGCTACACGTCCTCTGAAACAATCACATTTGAAAGCGGGCTGGCTGTAATACTACTGCCAAACACTAGGGTGCACCCCCGAGTGTTTTCCAGTATCAGATGACCCCAGCCCCGACTCAACCCTCCACGAACGCAATAGCGCCCTCGTGTGGACACTAACAGCTAGGTCATTTCTTTCCTCAAAATTCTGTCAGGAACACCCTGCTTCCTTACTGAATTTCGAACTAGTTTCCCTAATTTTCAATGCATGTGCAATCTACAGCCTGTTTCATTAACATGATTTTCCTTGCCTTGACTGTGTGCACTTGTTTTGAATTTGGTTCAAACCACATTTGAACTTGAAATTCAGAATTAAGTCTTAACAGTTTCTGATGACCACTTGGGAGGAAAGCGCCCCCTTGTGGCCATCACCTAACCTCACTGTCCTGAATGGCTTTCTCTCTCCCAGTCGGTTTTGTTTTGGTTACAGTCACTGATCCCTCACCGTAATCGTGATTGTCATCAAATATAACACCAACCTGTAATTTTACTACACTTATTTAAATTTGGTTTGAAACAAAAACAAATTTCAAAGTTAATTTGAATTAAGTCTCTCATTTCCCATTGGGAAATTGCATTATGGCTTTATTTCTATATTTCCATTTCAAATTATTTTTAATAATTTTGATCTGGTTTTATTACAACTGTATCCTTACTAATCTAAAGGTTACTTAACCCCTATGCATTTGCTCAATTTGAATTGTATTTAAATCAGTTTGAATGCACTTCAAATCAAGCTCTCTGTCAGCCAAATTGACCACTAGGAGGAAGAGACACACACCCTTAGTGGCCAAAACTCGCCACTACAGATTGCTTCCTCCTGTGCTCCTCCCGCTGCACTTAATGCTATCTCTTCCCTGTATGGAGGTTGGGTTATTCTGATAATTGACATTGTCACAATTCCCTTTGTGTTTATACCATAGACTTTAGTAAAGCCGTTGCCTTTGATTTTTCAACAAAAATAGACACTCAACTTGATGTAGATAGAGGAGCTTTAATTCAAATTGAGGCACACTTGTTCTTCATCCTGTTTTGTGTTTGTAGGTAGAAATCTCTCAAGTGCTGTGGTGATGTGACAGTCACCTTCGCTTGGGGTCCGGCTGGCTGGTTCGTCTGATCTGCGCCACCATCGCTGACTGAGCGCAGGTCTCGTACTTCCTGTATCTTTCTGTTGATGCGGCCCGCAACACGACACCACCAATCTGGCACCGCCGGTTGTGTTCAAGGTCAAGTTGCTTGAAAGGGCGCACCTCGGTACAGATGCACGAAATGCCCGGGACACTGCTGTCAGGTGTTGGGGGGTGACAGAGGGACCAGCCACGAGGCTGACTCCAACCGGGATGACCTCATTTCACCCCAGGCAAACTAGAAAAAGGTATTAAAACCCATCCACTTAATATTGGCCACCGAATCTAGAGATTCCCCTGATATTTGAAGTGGTTGGCTTCCTCCGTCTCTCCAAGCCACAAACTGCAGGCTTTAGCCTCACAAACTGCCTCTTTCACTTTTAACACTTCTTGTGTACTATTAATGCCATTTCATTACAGACCTCCCCATCTTTGATGGTTGCATGTTACTTTCAAACTTTGCTAGCTTGCCATTGCTCTGTTCTGTTGTGCTCTGTTCCTTTCAGTTCACCTAGAGACAGAACCTCTCTGACACACCAAGGAAAGCTGAAGAATAGTTTGACAACCAAGTCGTTAGCATAAACAGGTGACCCCTAAGCTCAGCGCCCTGCCAAATCTTCATTCAGACCCATGATGACCTACCCAAATTGTCCCACCTAACGGTTTAACTGTCTGCATCAGTTAACCAAAATTTTCATACACGGCCTAGCCGGTATTATAGCTCGTTAGACGTAGTCGAAACTTGCATTGGTCTCTCTGTGTGTGTTGTGTTCATCTCGCCCACAGTGAAGCCAGTATGTTCCAGTCCCACAACCCGCGGGGACAACCTGGAGACATGGCCGAGATTCATGACATCTCCATCCCTGCCCAAAGCCACCGGTTACTCAGAGCCCCGAGCCAAGAGCAACTGGACGCAGACGTGTACAAGCTGATGGCACACAAACCAAGCCAAAGCTCCCACGACAAAGACTGGGCCAGACACGTCAACCTCGCCTACCAGCTCAGCGCACACGCACGCCTCCGCAAAAGGAGCCGGCATCGCCCTGGAGCACAAGGTTGCGGCGCCGAGGATGACAACGACCCCGAGCTACAGAAGGAAGTAAAAGACTTCAAACTGCCCTGTCTAAATCTTCTACACAGACTGAAGAGAATAGTCAGAGAAAAGAACCAAAGAGGAATTCAACGAGAAACTCGACAAAGTGAAGCCCCTTTGCAAAGAGCAGAGGCTGAACTTAAAGAGATTCGAAAGCCACGGCCTCCGAAAGAAACTCTCAAGAGGCCCGTGTGACCATCCACAAGCTCGTTCAGCAGAGACAAGATCTCGAACATGAACTTGATCCACAGAGTTGCAATACTCTTATAGACTTCAGCATGACCGGAAAAGGGGAAACACACACCACAAGTCTCCCCTAACCAGTCTGCACATTTCAGCCAAGAACACAAGAGCTGAAAAAGGGGGAGGTGGGAAAGCCCGCCTTCCACCACATCTCTGACAATCTACAAGACATCGACTTTCCACCTGCTGTCTCCAACCGGTGTCTGACACGACACCGACACCCAGCAGAACAGACCCAGGAGGGCCTGTGCTACCACCACCGGCTCCGAACGAGTTTGCTGTGGAACTTGCAGCGAACCTATAACTGAGGAGGACACCAGTTTCAAGAAACCTCTCCTCCTATCCCGTCAGTCACCATAGTTCTCCTGCCCCCACGCAAGGCCCACTCAACGATGCGTGAAGGCCCACTCAGTAAGAATTCCTAAAACCCCAAATTATTTTGAACTGCAACCCAGAAGACACTGCACGAACGCAGTGCAAGACTCTGCTAAAAGGTCCTTGATCAACATCGGACGTAGAACTTTTGAAAAGTAGATGAAAATGGGTGTTCAAAGAGTTGCAAGACTCTGCGTTTGTAGAATTAGAATTTTACTAAGTTAAAGGAATCTTACATAGACATGTACGCCTCAACGGCCGACAGACTATGCACGACTCTTTTGAAACAAACAGTTTTTAGATGTTGTTTAGAACGGCACCGTTAAACATTTCACGACAGTGAAGAGTCACAGAAAACACCCACTCCATACTTTGCCTTGACGACAGAGTGTAGTAAAATCACCCGAGTTTAAATTACTGTTAATCAACAGGCGTGCACTTGACCATCGCGGTCCAACTAAAACACTACGTGCAATACGCATCTTGATAGCTGGCTTGCCTAAATGCAGATAAAACAAATAGCGGGAATTGACATCTCTACTTTAAAAAAAAAAAAAAAAATTTTTAGGCCTTAGACTCCCAACTGGTATCAGGAACTTCAGCATTAAAGCGTAAGTCTGTGTAACAGAAGAATCATCTCAGCAGCTTGTAATCTGTACCGATATCTTTTCCGCTTTGGAAATAAACAAAAAAAAAGAAATCCAAAATCGCGGTATAAGTAAACCTGTTTCTGACGAAGACAGCTCAGGACAGAGTTATATGTATGTAAACCTGGGCGACGCTCCCCTTCTACAAAGTAAAGGCCTTAATTTTATTGTTAGATTGATGCAATTCACCTAAATTTTAGCTGCTTCTACAAGCAGAAAGCTACTAAACGATCAAAAGAAGTAACTCGCGGAAAAGTCAGCATTCATGCATGAGAGAGACGTAACTATATATGCTTAGGAAAGCTAATCTATTTCCTTACTCTGTAAGCAAATAGAACAAGACAAGCTTTGACTTGCAGCAAATCTATTTCCTTACTCTGTAAACAAATAGAAGACTGAAGTAAAGAGTAGAGTTCCATGAGAAAATTAGCAAATGCCAAAACACATTTGCGTTTTACTTAATGCAACCAAGTTCTTGAAAATCATAAAGTATAGGTGCCTCCCATTTAACCCGTTAAAACATGCATGATTCATGTAAAATACACAGACATTCTTCAGGTACTGTTGAATTGCTCTGACACCCTCTGGCTCCCATGACAACTTGTCACAGGAAGTGCTAACCCTTAATGTCACTTTTGTAAACAAACCAGCCTGGGTGGCTAAGCTAACCTAGCCTAGCATCAAGCTAACTTAGGCTAAGCTAAACTGACCAATCACTAAGCTAACTTAGGCTAACCTAACCTAGCTTAGCATCAAGCTAACTTGGGCTAAGCTAACCTAACCTAGCTCCAATCCAATGCAGGCTAAGCTGAATAACCTCAACAGTTAGCAGTTAGCATTATTTTCTTGAACCCCTAATCACCGCTGTGTTCCACAGTGCAAAGTATTCTAGAATACTTTCCTCAACACCACTTAGGGTTTCTAATTATTCACTTTCCGTGTTTGCAATTCTTATTAGCCAAGGTTTACCCTCACAGGGTTAGGAATACTCCTTGCTAACCATTGAAGACTAACTTCACAGATGCCCTGTTAATTAAACTCAAGTTTAACTGCAGGTAAACTGCGTAACTAACTACAGAAGAATTTGTATAACCATAGGAATTTTTTCTGTCGGCATGTTGACTAAACCTTTGGAGGAACACACCCAATGTGGTCTTGAACACGCAACCGCTACAACCCACTATAGAGTGTTGATCAAAGCAAATCCAAAGTTTAGCCACTAATGCCACTGATTATTCTCGACTTCAGATCATTCCCATGTTTTGATCATTTTATTTCCTTTTGCTTTAATTTTGATTTTATTTTTCCTCGTTAATTATTTCATTCCTTTGACCTTGATAATAATAGCAAGCAGCTATTCCCTTGTCCATTAGGTCCTCTATATGATTTAATTCCTTTGCCTCTCTTGTCCGAGTGTGGTTCCATTTCCCATAGGGCCCAGAAAGGAAGCAGACACCCTTATTTGTTATTTTGGCTTAGTTCCAGCCAGTGCACTCGTTTTGTGACCCTCTAACACAAGTAATCTCAACAATTTACTAAAGGCACTACTAGAGTCCTGAGGATCGACAATAAGCAGAATTTAAATAAGAAAGCTGTCCTTTCCCCTATTATCGTTCACACCATCGAGCTATAGTGAACCACCAGCTAAGTCCAGAGAAATAATTTAGTCATAAGAACCACCTTACGTCATTTATTTCATCTCGGCTATGTCCTTCCCAGGAAATACCCTCGGAACCACACAAAACTTAGCCCCCTAACATTCACAGCTAAGATTCAGGACACAAGAGACACTTAGCTTTATGCTTACATACTTAACGAACCTATTAAGCAGTAGTTCTGAACTTTTAGGGCCACGCATTAATCACTCACAACAAGTGTGCCAGAATGCCACAGAGCCCCTGCGTAACCTGACCTCAACCTCCCAAGGAACCACTGCCACAAACCACGGCATGGCTCCAAAAGGATTTGACCAAGCTAACCAGAAAAGCCACGACATGCAGACCAGACTGTCACTTGCAAACTGTCTAACCAACCTGACTGCATGAAACAGATTCTGCTCGATATGGATTACGTCCAGTCGTGAGGTGCACAGCTTCCTAGCTCGTCAAACAGAGACTGCCAAAATGGACTATTAGCTGTTGCAATAAGCTTCGATCGCTTAACTCCCTGATCCAGAATCATACCAAAGGTTCTCACCGCCGTGGACATCAAGCAAGACCGACTTGAAACTCCACCGACTCCGACAAACCACCAGGTATGGAAAGGATGCCAATCTCAGAACTTTGTTTCTTTGAAGCTTGCATCCCACAGTGAGTTATTCCGTAAGCACCCTGGCCTGTCCCTGTAGCATATCTACCATAGCTACGAGACCACAAGCTCACATTACGCAAAGACTTTGTCCGAAAAGACTGGGTAAACACCCTCAAACTAACCTGTCTCTGAGCACGACTCAGAGCTGCCTCTAGGATACACCCCACACTTTCACTGAGAGTAAACCGTTCCAAGCCAACAGAGGGCAACACAACAGTCCTGGTGCTCATCGACCGCACCAGAGCAGAGAGCTCTGAGCCGCACCTCATCACCAAGAGACTCAAGCCCAACCAGCCCAGAGCGGTACCCCTCTCCACACGCCACTGGTAAGCACAAATCTGAACACACATCAGATAACAACAGTGCAGCCATGTCACTGACAGCAAAAATCCTGAAGGTGCTGAAAGAGTTTCTGCACAAGATCTCACAAGAAGGACAAGCCAGACATGCTATGTCTCAGCGCAAGACCCAAACAGACACCCAGAACACTGCTCGTCAGCATCACACCACAGAGCTCACTGCCACTTCACAAAGTGACAGCACCAAGCAGCCACCACAACTGACAGCTGCACAGCCTGAGCATGACAACACCGTGTCCCACACAACATCAGCCCAGACGCCAGGACTTCTGGGAAACCTAATCAAAAAGGGGGTGGCACAAACTCTGCCTAGCCACCTAGAGACAATGATTTGAGCCTTGAAGCCATGCTAGACACTAGCTCAAACATCACGCTACTGCCAGCCCAACTCTTTAAAAGACTCAAACAATCAGAGCGAACTCTCAAATCCCAAACAGGTAAGCTGAAGGTGCAATCCTACAGCCAAAACGACATCTGGCTCAACACAGGTAGCTCTCATTCACCCAACAATTGGTCCCTATGTGCCGGATTTACCCAGTGTACCGATCACGAACGATCACGTGCGCACGTCTGATTGGCCAAGATCTGTTAGATCGTTATGAGCCTTTAATAGACTTTAAACAACTGAATGTCTGAGCTCAAGTTCAAGTACCCCTCCCCCTCCAGTCACACAGGTCAAAAGAACCTAACTGGCAGGTCACAGAGGTCACAAGAACTCCTGCAACCAGCCATAAAGGCACAGCCTCAGCACCAAATGTAAACGTGAACTTGCTACCCTGCACCTTTCAGCTTACCAAAAACTGAGACTAACCAAATGAACTTTGAGACAACCACCTCTCAACCCCTCCAACCGCCCAAACCGGCCGTCAACCACGACAACGGCAGCTCACCAAGCACATGCTGCTAAACGGCCCAACACTTGAAATTTATGTACCTCGTGACATCACTTCGCCACAGCTTGTGCTGCCACAGTACAAAAAGGGGGATATACCAGCCAGTGTATGCCTGTCACGCACCATGTGGGCTGCACACCGCAGCACCAGGACATCTCGGCATCCTCAAAGGCATCAGGCTGTCCCAGCCAACAGCCGCTGAAATCTTTCCTCCCTTTTCTCTCTCTCTCTCCCCCTGTCTCTGTTACAGGATGCTGCTGCTGTGGTCGTCTTCCTGTGCCTCCAGCCAACCAGAGGACAACTGCAGTCATCACCAGGTCCGACATCACACAGCATAGGGTCGACCACCACGCAAGCAGAGCTAAATGGACACCCACGCCGCTGCTGTCAGAACGCAGTCAAACACCGGCATGTCCAGCAACAAAACGAACTGAAATCCTTCAGCCAAAAGGTAACTCACAACAGAGTGCCTCCTCACAGACCATCAAGAAATTGAAAGGAGCTGTGACAGATCCACAACGCTCACGGCATTCTACTGAACCAGACAAGTGAACTCCAGCGAGACAACGGTTTACTGTCTGCCAGAATGACTTTGCTCAAAACTCAGCATCAAGCAGCCTTTGCTCCGAGACTCGAGCTACCCTGCTGCGACTGAGCCTGAGTCAAGTCCCATCCTTTACGAAACCCATGATTTCACCCTGATTCCAGAACTGGAATTATGAACTGTGAAAAACGGGGGGTGCCCAGCCGAACTGAACTTGTTCTCAGCAACATAGCTCTCCTAGCTGTGTTTCAGACTGAACACCTGCACCACTGCCCACTCATCACCTGTTGTCCAATCCTGGACCGCAGCTGATTCTGCGCTGGGTACCTCTACGGTAATCAACCACGTCTTGACACTTGACTTTCACACTCCACAAGAGACTCAACAAACGCAAACCTCCACAGCCACCACTGGACCCTCAGGAAGAGGGTACCACACTGGAGACTGCGTCCAACCTCATCAAGCTGAGCCCGAACCTCAGCCTAGCCACCACCTGCTACCTGACTTTCATGATTCACCTGCCCTCCATCCATTGCGATGGGTGTCGTTCGATGGAAGTCCACGTCAGGACTTCATCTAACGAAAAGGGGGAGATGTAGTGATTTTGGCCAGACTGAATCAACCGTCCTCCAAGGACTCGGACCCCCCCCCCCCCCACAGACACACACACACAAACACACACACATACACCGCCACACACATTCTTCCACTCACTGGAGTGAGATCATGTTACAAGACTGTGGAATGTGCTTTATGTCTCTGACCCAAGAGATGGACTTTTCTGTGTTAAAAGACATTTAACCAGATATATTCCATGTGTTCTATGTATGTGTGTTTTTCCCCAGGTCACCGTGAAATATCTTTGTTGGTTGCAGCATAAAAAAGGAATTAGAAATAACTTCCTTAGGCATTGTAAACAGAAGTATATGTTCATTTAATGTAACATAATGCTCCTTGGTGTCTCTAGAATACGTATCAGATAATGACGACCCGAATATGTACAGAGATGTAAAGTAAAGTGTGTTTTTAATATGTCTTACTGCCAAGGATGATCGAACTGTTTCAATAGTAGCCCTTATGTGAACACACCCCCTCCCACGAGGAACGCGTGGTTCTGAGACAAACCACCATAAAAGAATGTTTCCCGTGCAGCCTCCATCTCCCTGATTGGCTCAAGCCAACAGAAAGGGATGGATGCCCCAAGAGGATAAAGGCAGTGCGCCAGCTCCGCCCTTTCTCTTCCGAAAACGTCTCATGCCAAGAAGTAAAGGATCTCCTCACGGAGATTGAACCCGACCCGACGGGATCCTTCTCTTTGATCGTCCAAAGTTTCGTCCTCTTCTCAAATGAACTACCAAGTTCGTTTCCCAGGAAAGGAAGTGGACTTTGCCGATCTATTTCCTGAGGTAGCGTCACCTCAAAGACTTTTAAGCCTTTCAAACATTCGCGCCGAATGCCAACGACGCCACGTGACTCCCCACGGAACAAAGAAGCCACGCGCACGCAACCAACCATGCACGGGCGCCAGGACAGGCAGTGCAAAAGCGCGCGCTCCACGGAACGCGCTCACGCTCCAGCGGAACGCGGCACAGGAGAGCCTCTCCATTCATTCGTGCGGCCCAACCGGGCCTGGCCACAAGAGTCCGTGAGCACACACAGACCAAACATGTTGTGCAAGTATAACGTTACCTCTCTTAGAGCTTCTCAGAAGCATAAAGAAAGTGTTTTCATGGTGTTCAGAAAGATTAATTGACTGTTTGGTGACTGTAACTCCCTCTCTCTCTCACCCTCACTCTCTCTCTCTCTCTCTCTCTCTCTCTCTCTCTCTCCAACTCACTTATCGTCTAACGCCCTGCGTATACGTCTAGTTTGTGTTTAATGTTTGTATATACATGTATCATTGTAACGTAGTAAATGCTTACTTAGTTGCCTTATTGACTTTAATAAATTCAATATGACCATTTGTGATTGAATTACGGTCCTGCTCATGACAAGTCCCTGAAGTGAAAGACTAGAACGCTGCATGCTTTATATAACTACACATACCAAAAAGGTTATGTTTTGTGGAGTTGGAATGCTGAATTCTTCTGGCCAGAGAATTAAGTTTTCCCTGCTCTATAAATTAATTGAGCTAATTAATTTTACTTGTCTTGTAAGACGTGGTCTGTGCAATCTGTTACAATTAATTTGTGGTTAATTGCGGAGATACACATGTATACATATAAGTAAAGTTAACAAAAAGCCCTCATTGAGGGATTTATTAACATGTAGACTTCCGGGCTGATCCAAATCTGTATGAATAATTATTAATTATGAATTATTAATTATGATATGCAAATTCCCCTGAATCAGACACCGCCCAGAGTCTTTACAATACATACAGGGTGTCACACTCTCCCCGACAAAAGAAATGGCTCCAAACAACACTGACCCTTGATCTCTTATAAACAGTTAACTCAATAACACAAACCTTCTAACATTGTAACCAGTTTCAAGATTGTGTAATATATGTGTTCATTGTTTGCATTCATGTGTGTGTTAATCTTAACCCTGTTTTCTTGTAGGTACTAATTCTCTAGTATCCACTAAAGGCAGCATAAGGTAATAAGGTAGGATAGGACCCTATCTGATAAGCAAATGTAGGTGGAACATGAGCACAAGTCGCACATACTGGCCCCTGTACCCCAGAGTAATACGGTAACTGCTGTGTCTGGATTAACTGAGCAGCCCCTATCTCCGTAGGCAGTTCATAATTGGGCTGACCCAATGAGGGGTAAGTGAAGAGCCCGTGTGGGTTTTCTCTCTCTGCTTGATCTCCTCACATATCCATCTCCTGCGTCTTTTCCCATTGGACTAACCCTTTGTCTTTCTTTCTCCACAGGTATTATCTCTCCCAGCTCAGAATTCATCCTCTCAAACTCTGGTGCAGCAGGTAAGTCAGTCAATGAGTGAGTTGCCACTGTTTCAGGTAAGTATTCTTCCCTCTACTCCTACAGTAATCTCTCCATGCCTCGCAGTACCATCCTCACTATTTCTCTGTCTCCAATCTCTCCTTTCGTAAGTGTCAGGAATAGTCCTTCCCTGTTTAGATCTCTGCTGTTCAGAGGAGCGCAACCAGTAGTAAGCTCTCGGTGCATCACTGTCATCCGAACATGAATCACTCCAATTTGCTTCTTCAGGCTCTCTTGCTGATTTTGACAACCTTGGTTTCCTTCCTCTTAGGTCTACATGACTCATCAGCTCCTGGAGGTGGCGGCTCTACTGGTAGGTCATTAACCAGGTGAAGCAGGTTCCGATGCAAGGTACGTATCATGGCTGGATTTTGGCCTCCACTGGACTCCAGGTACACTTGATAGACCGGTCCGTCCCCTATTCTTTCTTTGACCACGTGGACTGTCCTCTCCCAGTATGATCTTAACTTTCCAGGCCTGCCCCGTTCACTTAGGTTCCGAACCAAACTCGATCTCCTGGTTGCAGCACGACACCCCGAAGGTGCTGGTCATAGTACTTCTTGTTCCGTGCGCTCGCTTGTTTACTGTTGTCTGAAGCTACTTTATATGCATCAGCCATCCGTTGTGCCCACTTCTCTGCATAATCTCGAGGTGAGTATTGGTCATCCTCCGAATCTTAGACCAAACAACAAGTCAACGGGCAAGCCGAGAGTAGCGTCCATACAGGAGGAAGAATGGAGAAAACCCTGTCGCTTCATGCTTAGTGCAATTATAGGCGTGCACTACCTTCGTGAGGTGGTCTTTCCATCTATCCTTTTCCTTCTCTTCCAGCGTCCTCAACATTTGTAACAAAGTACGATTAAAAGCGTTCCGCTGGGTTTGCTTGGGGGTGATAAGGTGTCGTTCTGGAGTTACTGACACCTGTTAACCGCTGCAAGGTCGCAAAGAGATGGTTCTCGAATTCACGGCCTTGGTCGTGATGGAGCCGGCAAGGATAGCCAAATCTTGGGATATAGTCATTAAATATCCTCTCAGCCGCCGTCCTTCCAGACTTGTCTCTTGTCGGATACGCCTGGGCAAATCTGGTGAAATGGTCCACCACCACCAGAATATATTCATATCCGCCCCGACTCCGCTCCAGGTGCAGATAATCGATGGACACCAAATCCAGTGGACAACTTGAGGTAAGACTTCCCATAGGTGCTCTGATCTTCACCACAGGTTTTTTCTGCTTCACACATCGGCACTGCTGGGTGACATAGTGCTCGCTCTCCTTTTTCATAAAAGGCCAGTAGAATCTACTCCTTGCCAAGTCTAGAACTCGTTCTGTCCCTACATGACCCATGTCGTTGTGCAACTGTTTCAAGGCCAACTGCTTAAACTTAACTGGAAGAACAAGTTGAGATCTGTGATTGGTCTTCCGATAGAGCAGGTCCTCTTCAAGATCCAGCTTTCTCCACTCATACAACAGTCTCTTTAGGCCTCCTTTAGCAGTTTTCGTCATTTCAGATGTCAGTTCTCCACCACTCTCCTTTAACTCTCATCACCTTCCCAACAACAGGATCTTCCCTCTGGGCAGCTTTCAACTCAGAGCGGTCAAGTGTAGTGAGACTCTCTCCAAACTGACACTCTGCATTCTCTTGACGTGCATTGAGGGCCGCAACCCAGGCAACTTCATTCTCTTGGTCAGGCCCAGACTTCCTTCCCACGTAGCCCGGACCACCTCCTCTGCGAGAACTTCTGTACAGGCAGTCATAAACTCATTGATATCGAGGGGGACAACGAGAGAGCATGTCTGCATCCGCATTCATTCTGCCTGGTCTGTCAGCGAATGTCAAATCTGAAGTCCGCCAATTCTCCCACCCACCTATGTCCGACAGCGTTGAGCTTGGCCGTTCTGAGGACATACGTCGAACGGGTTGTTGTCTGTGAAGACTGTAAAGTGTGGCGCATAGAACAAATAATCGCGGAACTTCTCACAGATAGCCCATTTAAGTGCCAGGAACTCAAGCTTTCCAGAGTGGAGTCTATAACCTCTCTCTGCAGGAGTCAAAGTTCTGGAGCCATAGCCAATAACTCTGAGTCTGCCCTCTTGCTGCTGGTACAGCACAGCCCCGAGCCCCTGTTCGGACGCGTCTGTATGGAGCACAAACGGGAGTTCAAAGTTCGGGTAAGCAAGTACAGGGAGGGTTGTTAAGCCCCAATGAGTCTCTCCAACACACCTTGGTGCACACTCAACCACTCTACTTTCGCACGGGATGGTAACTGGTTCCCTCTCTTCTCAGTTTTACCAGACTTATTCTGCACCCCAGATGCTACTGCTCCCCAAGAATGGAGGAGTTCGTACAGTGGCTTGGCGATACGTGAAAAGTCCTGGATAAAGGTGCGGTAGTAACTGAGGAATCCCAACAATCGCCGCAACTCCCCGACAGTAGTGGGCTTCTGATCTTTCAGGGAGAGGACAGCTTCTAGATCTTTTGGGTCGAATGCGGACACCATCCTCCGAAACTAGTCTCCCCACATACCTGACTTCTCTCTTGAAGAGCTCACATTTTGCTGGCCTCAACTTTACTCCATGATGCCGCAGCACTCTGAGAACTCTCCTTAGCCCCTGAACATGGTCACTGAATGTTTTTCCATAGCAAAGGATGTCGTCGAGATATGGGATACATAATTCGTCTCTCAGCGAGTCCAGCATCCCCTCCATACTCCTCTGGAATGCCGCTGGTGCATTAGCCAATCCGAAGGGTATGCGCACCCACTCATATAACCCCCAAGGGGTTGTGAATGCCGTAAGGTGCCGATATCCCTCCGCCATAAATCCTTGATGGTACGCCTTTCCCTGATCCAGGATTGAAAACCATCGGTAGCCTCCCAGGGTGTCAATGAGGTCCTGGATCCGGGGAAGGGGATGTCGGTCTGGGACTGTCTTCTGGTTTAACAATCTGTAGTCTATGCATAGTCTCAGCGTGCCATCTTTTCTTCCGAACGCACACCACCGGAGCTGCATATGGAGACTCGACTTGACCACCCAACCACGAGTTAGTAAGTCCTGAACATATTCCTTCACCTCCTTATATAGGGGTTTAGGGATGGAGGCATAAGCTCGCTGAACAGGGATGTCGTCCTTCAGATTAATCGTCATCTGTAAGCTTGGGATGCACCCAATATCATCATCTCCACGAGCAAACACGTTGGATTCTTGGTAAAGCATGTCTTTGACTAATTTTTGCTGTTCTTCTTCGAGATGGCTTACATCGACCGGTGGATGCCACAAGCTGTCTGCCCTGTGGACGTCCTCATGTTCTTGGGAACCTGTTTCTTCTCCACATCTCACTGGTAAGTCACCTCTGTTTACCAAGTCTTGCTGCTCCGTTTCAATAATGCTTGATATTGGCTGAATACTTCCTAGGGGTGTATGTCGTCTGATAGTGACTTCACAAGCAGTAGGGTTTCCCAGGGGTATCCTAACATAGGGCCGCCTGTCTGTCCCCTCTAATTCCATCAGACCTTCTCCAACGTCTAGTTCAGTTAACAATGTACTCTCCTCACTGGACTCGAACAGTACTACTGGCTCAGAGCATTCTAAGCTAACTGAAACTTCACACTTAATATGGGTCACCCGACCGGGCGGCACGACCACATCTCTAGGGCCGACTGTGACCATAGCCCCGGGGTTCACATTGGGTTGTTCCTGAATGAAGCTCACTATCGCGTTGGCTTGTTCGCCTTTGATGTCCAGGGCCATCTTTAGGAGTTCTGCAAAAGCACATAGACCCTGCTCTGTGTTCTTTTTTCCTTTTATTATCTCCTCGACCACATTAAAACTCAGCAATGGCCGTTCCAATGGCATCTTCCCCACGAGGAAAGGCACTTGAATAGCCAAACTTGGATCGTCATTCCCGGGCAGGTTCACTGTCAATTCTACCCATCCCTCGAATGGCAATGGTTCTCCATTAACAGCTGAGACACTGAAGTCGCCCCATCGACTATTTCTGACAGTGGTCGTAGAGCCTGATCTGGTAAGTATTTACTCTTCCAGTTGCAGTCAATTATACTCACTTGCGCTCCTGTGTCCAGTAGAGCAGTTACTGCAAACCCATGAATGTGGCACTTGAGGGTGGCTTTCTTTCCAATGAGCTGGGCTACTCGGTCACAGGAACTTTGTCTTTGATTTGGCGAATCAAGTGTCCTTCCCATCCAAGCTTCTTTTTCTTAGGCTGGAGCTGTGGTTGCTCGGTCACTGTTCGCCCCTCATCAGTGGCCGCTGGCCGTTTCCCGACCCCTTTTCCCTTCTTAGACAGCCCACCGCATGATGTCCTTCCTCACCACACACAAAGCAATGACTGCAAGAGCTAACATCCTTGCTACTACATCTGGGACACATTCGTCGACGTTGCCTTCGCTGCAGCTGGGAATCGATGACTTTGCCCTGACCTTCTGTCGTTCTTGCCTTTGTAAGTGATTCAACAGTCTTGGTCAGAGCTTCAATTTGTGCACTTAACCGGCGAATTGTCTCAGTTTGGTTGTTTTGTCTACTGCAATCTGCGTCTTTACCTCGGCTGGACTCCCACTGGGCGCTGAGGGCATTCAGACACTTTCTGCCATGTAGCTTGTCCCAACCGACGCTGTCTTTCACTTTCGTCACTTGCTATCTGGGTCACTTGGCGCAGGAGTGCCTCATCTGTCACCAGGCGATTCGTAAGCAGAGGTTTCAATTCAGTGCGTAATTGGTTGTACTTTGCGCCCATGCCCTGATAAATCGTCCTCAGAAACACATTTTGTATAGTTTGTTCATCATACTCCAGGTCTGAGACAGCTTGTTTGGACAGGAAAATTAGTTTCTGTTTCAGTCCAATCAGTCTATACAGGAATTGTTGAGGGGTTTCATTGTCATTCTGTTTACCGCACATTAACTCCTGGAAGAGCTCAGAGCTACTTCTCTCATTCAGATGCGACTGGAGGAAACTCTTTAACTCTAGGATTGTTAGTCCTTCCTTGTTTACCAACATGTCCTTAAAGTTTCCTGGCTTAATGACTCTCAAGACCCCTCTGATGATGTCATTTTCACTGTGGTTAGAGGCAAATCCCTCATTTATTTGCTTGGTTACACTTATAGTAGCTTAGCACTATAGCACTATATGTAGCTTATATCAGAAGTGCTGTCACCAATCTGCCCCCCTGAACTTTGAACTCTCTGTGCTGAAATGGCAGTAACTGAAGGTCACGGAGGGAGATCATACTTTCCCTTTTTCCACTAGTGGGCTCACCAGCTACATTCACAGGTAAGCTACCGCTACTTTTGGGAGATTCTGCTTTACTTGGATTAGCCTCGAATCTTGTACTGCGCTGAATTTTCGCCCTAACTCTTCATAGCAGTCTACCAATCGGTTATACTCCATCGGCTGTGCCTGCGTGTCAGTGGTGGGTGTAAGTGGGACAGTGTCATGCAAAACTGGTTTTACATTCTGTTTCTGAATTATCACATCGACATTGTCTTTTAACAGTAACAATTGAGACAACCCTCCATCTTCTAATTCCAGCAGACAATCACTGTTCATGTACTCAACAATATACTCAAAGCAACACTCCTCATCAAGTTATATCCAACCTGTGCTTTCCTGGTGCTGCAGTTGGCTCCAGACAATCCATCAGGCTGATCAGTTCATCATGGGTGAGTTGATGCAGTCTTTTCTTGATTTCCCAAACTGTTGCTTTTCTCTCGCTCGAAGTCATCCTGTCGACGATCCAGCTGCTGATGGGTTCACACTTGACTTGTACCACACTGCACTACTCCTACTCAGCCAGGAAAGCCTTTCACCACCGTGCTTTGGTTCTCCTGCCGCCGTTGAGCTGCCCTTTGTGGTCCTCGCGCTGATCACCCGTCACTCAGCCCTTCTGTGGTTCATTTGAATTGGATCCGCATACCAGCAGGTGCGCGTGAGATCCCGGACGAGCCCCAAAATCTGTAGCACGCCCGTCATCCGACTGGCGTTGCTGCAGTTAATTATTTCTGTTTAATAAAACAAGGAGACAGACAAAGTTGTTCTGTTATCTGCAGTCTGAGTCGCTCTGTCATGGCTTTATTACAATAATGACAAAGTAATGTCTAAATCTTGTACAAATATCACAATGTCTGGTCACTTTACATGTGACTCAATCAAACAATATACCAATAAACAGGTTGCATCACTCTTGTAGTGTCTTTCTTTTTATACTCATGTAGTATATTTCTCTGTTGACTCAATACTCTTTCACTTAAACCATACATCACCATGTTTTACAGTCTCTGTTGTCTGTGCAAACGTATCTTAGTAAATACTGAAGATAGATGAGCAAACCAATTAAACTGAATTACAGTACAGCAAATAAACTTAATCAAAAGATCCTTAAACATTCAAATATCAACAGTAACCAATATAATATAGTATGCAAAGATATATAACATTCAACAATTAACACTACAAATATATGTATCTACATATACATACTTCTGTCTTATAATCCTTGGCGATTTATTTATAGCCTACATCACTTTTTATGCTATAAACAACCTAAACATTACATTAGTTTGGGTTTTCAGTGTGCTGGAGCCTTTAACCATTTATATTATACAATAGTAATATCAGGCCTAACGCGGACGGCCGTGAGTGAAACGTAATTTTCATAAACAAAACACGGTCTCTAATTAACATCTTAACTTTACTCAGGAAATATATAACCCTCTCAAAACAATGAATACACGGTTTAAACATCTTACATCATGTTTGTATGTCCTTGGTGACTGATTTCACCCACCTGTTTAATAAAACAAGGAGACAGACAAAGTTGTGCTGTTATCTGCAGTCTGAGGCCCAGTCCCAATTCTCACTTGAGCCCTAAGGCCTTCCTGGAAGTGGACACTTGTTGAAAGTGCACTTCAGCGAAGAAAGTGCGCAAGGGCCCGAGGCTGTGAAGAGCAGAATTGGGACAGTTTTGCACACGTCGAAAATATACGTCAGTTCTGTTGTGATCAGGCAAGGGTTGGTTAATTTGGCTAATGTGTGTGCTGCTTATAATAGCTGTAATATGACACAATCCTTTGAATGAAAAAATCAATATCTTTTTTTACTCTTAGCTACCAACCTTTCTTTTAATGTTATTAATATTAAAACAGTTTTGGCAAAGATAAATTGTGATTGAGGTTTACCTGAGCTTATACTGCCTTACCGTATTCACAGCGATTCGAAATGCAGGCTATATATAGGCTATATATTAAAATATTCTTATATGAAATCAAATGACACAACCCTGTCTTTTGTTAAATTTCAGTTTTATTGATCAACAATAGCCATTATTAAAGTATAAGTAGCCTAAAAAGTTTAAGAAGATGTAAAAGTCAAGAAATAAGGCAAGTTAAAAGATTCAGTCAAATATAACAGGCTAACGTTACAACGTTACATTTAAATAGTCTAAATATAGTTATAAAACTTCACTTTCCCCACGATTTGCCAGGGAACAAATAAGTTAATAGATTAATGAGACCAAAGATCGCCCGTTAGATGTCAGCCGATTTATAGCTCATGTTTAAACACTAGACAGAGAGCCCGGGAAACGTCAGAATGACTAGCCGGGGCAAGGCTGTTGCAGGGTGGGTACAGAGCGCTGAGCACCAGCCCGCCGCCCGGTGATCACCTGGAACTCCGAAAATGTCAGATCAATTTTTTTAAACAGGCGCTATCTTTATAAATAAACCACAGATTTGAGGTTTAAACAACTATATTCTCGAAGTGAAAAACTCTTAAAACTACATTTCGTAACTTAATAATACTAATATTTTTACATTTCGCCGCCTTGGAAGAACACTTCACCACCTTTCTCGTCGGAGTTTGCGCTCCCGAACAGCACCATAGCAACCGTTCTCCCCATTGGTTAGCTGTTCGAAACGTCACAACACTACAAGGATACAAGAACACATTAGAGGATTGGGGACACCTACGGTCTTGCACCCCTTAGCGAGAACGCGCATTTGAGGGCCACAAGGGCAGAAGTGCGGATATTGGGACAGGGCCTGAGTCGCTCTGTAATGGCTGCTTCTCTCCGCAACTCAGTTACTCACATAGTCCCCGATCAGCACATTGTCTCCACCTACTGTCCACTGTGATATCACTCATCACAAATTCAACATAATAACTGAAGCAAAAGTTATTGAAACAATGTCATAAACAAAATAAAATACATACAGAAAAATATAATTATTCCTGTGACAATACATACAGGGTGTCACAAGTGCTTTCCCCAGTAATTTTCAACAGAGATAAAAGACTTATGTTTGTTTAACAGAACAAAAGGAAAGTGACTGTCTCAGCTTTTGCTTTGGGGGACTGCTTAAGCAAACACACAGCCTTAAATGTTATTCTACAGCACAGGCCTTTCATCTAGAGCCCTGCACGGGCCTCAAATCTAGGCCCTAGCCCAGCCCGTGTCCGACAGCTCATCAGAATGATCAGCCCGAGTCTGACCCGAGCCCGTTCATTTAAAAAAAAAAAAAAAAACCTTACACTGCCTGCCCTATGTTGCAGTCATTTAAACAGATATGTTTTGTCCTCAATGGCAAAGTAGTTACTGTTTAGTTTATTTTCATTTCTTTATAAAGTTAATTAAGACAAATTGTTACAAAGGATGACCTCTTTTGTGCAGATGAAACTGGCTGCGTGAGAATCAGCCAATCAGAAGCGGCACTGCGCTCTCCGGCTCTCAGAAGAATTAAATTAACGGTTCAGTTCGGAAAGTTTGGAAGGAGTGCTGGTGTTGAAAGACTGTGCCATTTACAGTATATTGATAACATTAGAGTGTTCCTCCTTTAACTTTCAAGTATCTATAATTGTGTGCGTGCAACTACCAGTGAGTATATTGATATTTGTTGTTCATTTTACCTCAGAATAATGTTGTGGCGTGCTGCTGCTCGTTGGTGTATAATGCGGTACTTCTCACTGCCTGTGTGTTTAGTTGTTAAGAAGAACGCTGTAATTTAATGTTGATCTGCAAGCCTTATATTTCTCAGTTTTAAATAATGTCTGTTGTTCTAGCACAATGTGTAACATTGTTAGTTTTAAGGAATAACTTCGCAGCTTATAATTATTATATGTTTAGTTAAATTTAGCATATTGTATATTGTTGCAGTTAATGTGAATTTAATCTTTGAACAGGGATATAGTGTATTACTGCATTTCTACTATTGCATTTGCTTCTTGATAAACATTTATAGCATTTGCATGTAAGTCATTCATAACAAGATTATTCTTTAATACCTTAATTGTGTTTGTTTATTATAGAAGTTACTTGCTAGGCATGTAATAACTATTTGACATTTATAGAGAGTTTACATTTACTCATTTATGTCTGTATCTCTGTTTCAGAACCACACATGCACCTTTAAACTTTTATTTTAATAAAACACCTAAAAGGAACATCTTGTCTGCATTCTAATCGATGCCCCCTGGTGGCCACAACCCTTTAAAGAACATCCAAATTATACAGTCCTTTCCAATCACCAGAACATTTGGTCCTTCGAGCCGGATGCAGAGTGGTCACCGTGGGATTATTGAGAGATGTCCTTTGATCAGTATAAACGGCCAGTAGATGCCCGACCCCGCCGAGAGATACGGCGACCAGCCTGGATGGAAGATTATGACATCCCCCTTCAATCATTGAAACCTTCCTCTCGTTTGCCTCATCAAGCGGCTAATCTGTCAGAGCAACAGCGGCCCTACGACGGCATGGTGAGATTCCCAGAGAGACACGTCAGGATGACGCCTCTCACACCACCGTTGTATGAGAAAGAGAGTGTCATGCAGGGAGCGGAAGCTGCTTATCCATGCCCCTTCGAGTATATAGAATCCCTCTTTCAGAGTACGCCTGCTCCCACCAGATCCAGTCTTGCCCCAGAAACTGCGCCTGAGGTTCTTGAAGCTATTTATAAGCTGAGGGAAGAGAATAAAAGGCTACAAGAACAGGTAATGAACATGCACAGGCAATTTGACGCCCGCACTTCCCTTTCAGACCTACCAGCACTGCGACAGACAGCCTTTTCTGCTTTATCAATACCAGCCCCTCCTCACCAGCAGCATAGCATAGAGCAGGATGGCAGTGGGTACCAAACTACGCCAATTTCACCGCCTGTGCAAGTTGGGGTTGACACTCTGCCTCCGGATGATGACGACTGGCCACTGCCATCACCCCCTGTAGCAGATAACATTTATCAGCCATCATCACAGGACCTTATGGCAGAGCTCATAACAGCACTGAGAGACATTAAGACGACACGTCAGCAGAAGTATCCCAGTCACCCTGAGCCCCATCCTCCAGTGCCCAGGATACAGACACCAGAGTACTGTGTGCCCCCCCACCACCATGAGACTGTGTACCGCGGACCTAAACCAACAATCCCTCTTTTCACTAAAGGAGATCCGAGAGAGTTTGCCAGGCTTAAGGTTGCTCTGGAGAATCTACTGCCTGTGGACGCTACAGAGCGCTTTAAATACCAGATCCTGGTGGACCACCTGAGGTATGAGGAGGCACTTCTAATAGCGGACTCATACACTAACTCATTGCAGCCCTATACTGACACTATGACAAGCCTAATTGAGCATTACGGACAGCCTCACCAGTTAGCTCTCAGGAAAATAGCTGATCTAATGGAGGCCCCTAACATTGCACGTGATGATTCCATTGGGTTTAAGAGATTTGCTCTGAAAGTGAGAGCACTCGTGGCAATGTTAGATCAGCTTGGGGACAGTGGAAAGACTGAGCTTCACTGTGGTTCACATGTGACACGGCTGTTGTCCAAACTGCCTCATGATATACGGGCTGAATTTAAGAGGTTCCTGTACCCAATGCGGGTTACAATCCCAAGCCTATTGCACTTTTCCGACTGGCTTGACTATGAGCTGAAAATGCAGGAGACAGTGTATGAGCCTCTGATCAGTGAAGACAAGAGCAGAGCAGGACCCAGGACAGAGCGCCGCCGCGACGCTAAGAGTGGCAAGAGCACCAACATCATGCACACCAGAGACCAACCTGAAAGCACACCGACAGCAGAGAAGGCCTTATCCAGCACCAAGCAGCTAGAGAGGACAGCATACTGCCCTTACTGCTCTAATACGCAACACTTCCTAGATAAGTGTGCAAACTTCGCACAGCTTACAGTGGAACAGATAACAGCTTGGATCAAGACCAACAAAAGATGCTGGCGATGCGGTCGACACGCACCAGGCTGCCCAGTGCCGTTTAAAAATTACATGCCACAAGTGCAAAGGAAGACACCTGCGAGCTTTGCATGAAGTAAATATAAAACCTGCAGCTGAGAATACATCCTACCTCATCAGCACAACTAATGAAGTTCTGTACATGGACAGGCGGGCTGGATGCAGCCAGGTCTTACTGAAAGTGAGTAAAGTGTTACTGCAGAACGGCGAACACACCTTGGAGACATATGCCATCCTTGACTGATGGGTCGGAGCGGACCATTCTCCTCCTGCAGCAGCTCAGAGTCTAAAGCTTACTGGCGAGCCAGAAAATCTGATCCTCAGAACTGTTCGACAGGACATCAGGGTTTTGCATGGCACTGCAGTGTCATTCTCCATCTCCCCAGTAGACCATCCAAAGAAGTCCTTCAAGATATACAGAGCATTCACTGCTTATCAACTGGGTCTGGCTGAGCACAATTACTCCTGAAAGCACTTCAGAGGAAGCACAAACATTTAAGAGGCCTCCCTCTCCGGCGATTAACAGAGTGCAACCCCTGTTGTTAATTGGGTCAGATTATACCCACTTGATCACTCCAGTAGAGCCTGTGCGTTTAGGACCCAATGGGGGACCAGCTGCAGTGAAGACAAAGTTGGGTTGGACACTTCAGGGGCCGACCAGGTACAATAAGCAGCAGGCAACGTCACAACAGTGCCTGCACGTTTCCACCCTCTCACCCACTGAACGAGCTTCTCACGAAGTGTAGAGAGATTGTGGCAGCTGGACGTTCTGCCCTACAGGAGTTAAAAACTTGTCACACGCTCCAGGCAGGATCAGGAAGACAGTCCGTCTGCTGGAGGCGAAGACCACAAGAGTAGAGGTTGATGGAATTCAGCGCTACGCTACTCCCCTCCTCAGGGTGAAGAACATGCCGCAGCTTCAAGCACCTAAGGAGGCTGTGTTAGCTAATCTCCGCAGTACAGAGAGGCGTCTCTCGAGACCCGCAAAGAGCTGCTACATACTGTGCAGAGATTAGAAAACTGGAAAAGGCAGGCTATGCAGTAAAAGCGTCAGAAGAGGAGCTTAACAAAGCGGCCGAGTCTTGGTTCATTCCACATCACATGGTGAGCCATAACGAAAGAACAGGATTGTGTTCAACTGTTCCTTCGCGTACAAGGGAAACAACCTCAATGAGCTGCTGTTGCCTGGGCCCACCTTAAGTTCCAGTCTACTGGGTGTACTGCTGCGCTTCAGAGAGCATGCAATTGCTGTCAGCAGCGATATTAAAGGCATGTTTCATCAGGTGAGGCTGCTCCCTGAGGACAAGCCTTTGCTTCGCTTCCTGTGGCGAGACATGAAGACAGAGGAACCACCCAGCATCTACACATGGCAAGTCCTTCCATTTGGCACCACATGTAGCCCCTGCTGTGCGACTTATGCACTGCAGAAACATGTGTTTGATCACAGTCAGCCAGGTGAAGATGTTCGAGTGTCGGTAGAACGATCCTTTTATGTAGACAACTGTCTGAAAAGCCTCCCATCCGTGGAAGAAGCCCATCACCTGGTCGACAAACTGACCTCCCTGTTGGCTACAGTTGGATTTGAGTTACGCCAGTGGGCGAGTGAAAACCCTGAGGTCATCAGTCACCTGCCCAAAGAAGCAAGATCTGAAAGCAGTGAGTTGTGGCTCACCGAGTCAGGCACTGACCCACAGGAGCTTGCCCTGGGACTCCGCTGGCTCTGTAATTCAGACACTTTGAAGTATAAATACCGTATGCTGGATCAACCCACACCCACCATGCCGAAACATTTACAGAGTACTGGCACGCCTGTTTCGACCCTCTGGGATTTATAGTTCCCTTCACTATGCGGGCCAAGGTCCTGGTGCAGCACTTGTGGGACAAGCAGAGAGACTGGGATGACCCATCACTGCCTGAGGATGTGCTGCATGTCATGGTTGATGTGGGAGGAAGAATTGCAGCATCTCTCCCAGATTCTACTGCCTCGCTGCTATGTGAGCCCGGAGATGAACACTTCAAACCTCCAGAGAGACTTGCACATCTTTGCTGATGCGTCAGAGAAGGCATATGGCTCAGTGGCCTATTTACGTACCGGAGAGCTCACATGGCCATGTGGAAGTGTCTTTCCTGACTGCTAGATCCAGAGTAGCCCCCGAAGAAGCAGCAATCAATACCAAGACTAGAACTGTGTGCTGCCCTGACAGCTGCACAACTAGCTGCACTACTTCAAAGAGAACTCACTGTAAACATATGCAATGTTATCTTCTGGACAGATTCCACAACAGTACTCACATGGCTTCAGTCCGAGCTCTTGTCGGTACAAGGTATTTGTGGGAACACGAGTAGCTGAAATCCAGGAGCTTACTGATACCCGGGCCTGGAGATATGTGGATTCTGCCAACAACCCAGCTGATGACATAACGCGGGGGAAAACACTGCTGGAACTGGCTGGTAAGAACAGATGGAGTCAGGGCCCTGCCTTCCTACAACAGTCACCTGAATTCTGGCCTACACAGCCAGCCATAGAGCCAGCCACAGAGGTGTCAGAGAATTCTGATGAGCTGCGAAAACTCACTGTCCGCTGTTTTACTACAAGCATACAGACTTCTCTCCTACCAGATGTTGATCAGTTTTCTTCGTTCAGAGCGCTGATAGAGGCGGTTGCACAATCCAGCTCTGCTTCATCAGTGAACCCCCTCAGCCTTTCTGCTGATGACTACCAAGAAGCAGAAAGAGAGGTATTAAGACGAGTTCAGCAGGAAAGCTTTGCTGAGGAGCTCAGCCTCTCTGAGTATTCGGTATGCCAGTAGCTGTCACCAGTAGGTTGATCTCCCTAGCACCAGAGTATGACAAGACTGTGAGACTTATTCGAGTTGGAAGAAGGCTCCGCCGCAGCGATCAGCTAGAGCCAGATTCTATTCACTCAGTGGTACTGGACCATCGTCATAAAGTAACTCAGCTCATCATTCAGGAAATGGACAAGAACCTTCATCATCCAGGATCAGAACGTCTTTTTGCTGAGCTGCGGCGAAAATACTGGATTTTACATGGCCGTGAAGCTGTTAAGCGCCACCAGCATTCTTGTCCGGACTGCCAGAGATGGAGAGCTTCTCCAGTTGTGCCCAAGATGGCAGACCTTCCACAGTCCAGACTACAGCTGATGAAGCCCCCATTCTTTTCTACGGGCATGGACTGCTTTGGGCCTTTTACAGTAAAGGTTGGCCGTCGCCACGAGAAGAGATGGGGTATACTATTTAAATGTCTGACGACACGCGCTGTGCATGTGGATGTTCTGTCCAAGATGGATTCGGATTCCTTTCTGATGGCCCTCCGCCGTTTCATTGCACGAAGAGGTAAGCCAGCAGAGCTCCGGTCTGATCAGGGCACTAATTTTAAGGGAGGTGAAAGAGAACTCCAGGAGGCTTTCAGATCATTACACCCCACACTCCAGGCGCATCTGGCTAAACATCAGATCAGGTTTCAGTTCAACCCCCAAGCGCCCCACACTTCGGAGGTGTCTGGGAAAGGGAAGTGAGGTCTGTCAAAGCTGCACTGTATGCCACCATCCAGTCACAGACTGTTCCCGAAGAGGTCCTACGGACAGTTCTTATTGAAGTGGAGGGGATTTTAAACTCAAAACCACTGGGTTATGTGTCAACAGACGTGGCTGATGCTGACCCAGTAACCCCCAACTTGCTCCTCATGGGGCGGCTGGACCCCTCTTTACCCACAGGCTGTGTATGCTGAATCTGAGCTCCTGAGTCGCCGCCACTGGAGACATACTCAGGTGTTGGCTGACCGGTTTTGGTCCTACTTTGTCCGACACTACCTCCCAACTCTTCAGACTCGCTCCAAGTGGCACAAGGACCCTGCACAGCTGCAAACTGGAACCATAGTGATGTTAGTGGATCCACAGCTGCCAAGAGCGCAGTGGCCTTTAGGTCATGTCACTGAGGTTATTCCAGGAGCTGATGGGAGAGTCAGGACTGCCGTAGTTAAGGTCAAAGATAGAAATCTTACACCAGGCCTGTTGCTCGCCTTGTAGCTCTGCCTGCCATACCAGACACGGATACGGTGCAGTCCTTCTTAGAGTGGCAAATTTAGTGTAACAAATTTGGAGGCGGCTGTCACGAAGGATGACCTCTTTTATGCAGATGAAACTGGCTGCGTGAGAATCAGCCAATCAGAAGTGGCACTGCGCTCTCCGGCTCTCAGAAGAATTAAATTAACGGTTCAGTTCGGGAAAGTTTGGAAGGAGTGCTGGTGTTGAAAGACTGTGCCATTTACATTATATTGATAACATTAGAGTGTTCCTCCTTTAACTTTCAAGTTCCTATAATTGTGTGCGTGCAACTACCAGTGAGTATATTGATATTTGTTGTTCATTTTACCTCAGAATAATGTTTGTGACGCGTTGCTGCTCGTTGGTGTATAATAGCGGTACTTCTCACTGCCTGTGTGTTTAGTTGTTAAGAAGAACGCTGTAATTTAATGTTGATCTGCAAGCCTTATATTTCTCAGTTTTAAATAATGTCTGTTGTTCTAGCACAATGTGTAACATTGTTAGTTTTAAGGAATAACTTCGCAGCTTATAATTATTATATGTTTAGTTAAATTTAGCATATTGTATATTGTTGCAGTTAATGTGAATTTAATCTTTGAACAGGGATATAGTGTATTACTGCATTTCTACTATTGCATTTGCTTCTTGATAAACATTTATAGCATTTGCATGTAAGTCATTCATAACAAGATTATTCTTTAATACCTTAATTGTGTTTGTTTATTATAGAAGTTACTTGCTAGGCATGTAATAACTATTTGACATTTATAGAGAGTTTACATTTACTCATTTATGTCTGTATCTCTGTTTCAGAACCACACATGCACCTTTAAACTTTTATTTTAATAAAACACCTAAAAGGAACATCTTGTCTGCATTCTAATCGATGCCCCCTGGTGGCCACAACCCTTAAAGAACATCCAAATTATACAGTCCTTTCCAATCACCAGAACACAAATGTTTCTTTTAATTTATTTTTTTTTATGACGACCAAGCACCCGACAGCGAGTGTTTGATCCATTTATAGCCTCTCAAATCAACACTTTACTTGGCTACAATAAAATCCATAGATATAAAACAACTTAAGCATATCACACAGACAGTTAACATTAGTTTAAACGTTTGTTAAACGTTTATTGTCATTTTTGAAAAGCTGAGGCAAACTGCTCTGCTGCTCAGTCGCAACAGCGCTCGTGAAATGCATTTATAATACAATACAATACAGAGAATGCATTGCAATCTAAACAAAATCAAATAAATGACATTAAAAACAAACATGCAGGTTATCTTACCTCAAAAATCAAGTCTTCACTACAGAACATGGCCATTCGTATTTCCAATAGTTTCCAACAGACTCATGAAACTAAAGTCCAATCAAACAAAAAACAAGACAACCTCCTAACATGGCTAAAAACAGTCTCTTACAGAGCATCGTGCAGAAAAAGCACAGCATCCACTGTGGAAAGTTTTAATCCAGTCGTACTTTTTCCAGCTGCGCTGAAGTCACGCTCACTACTTCTGCTGCTGGCGGGACACTAAACACAGACAGAACCGGTTGCACGATCGCGCCGCCGGGAAACCTGTGTGCGCGTGTGCGTGAGCAGTACATATATGTCAGTATGATAGGTTATAAAACGTCTTTCTATGTTTGCTTTTCAATAGTCATCTTCTCATATTTTATTTTAATTAATATCTAAAATAAGATAAGCCTAAAACAGGCCCGAGGCCCGGTCCGCGTGTGAACTATGACGTTTAATTTTCTTTTCTTATACACCAGCAGAACAACTAAAAGAATAATAAAATAAAATGTATAAAAAAATTGGCCCAAAGCACCGGCCCAGAGGAGTGTAAATAAGTCTGAAATGCAGGCCTCTACTTTCATCGATAATAGAGTTAGGTCAGACTGTAAATGTAAAGTGCCCACAGGCAGTGTAGCACTAATGAATCAAGCAACAATTTTGTCACCTTTTCCCATTGGGGAAATTGGTTTAACGACCCTCACCCATTCATTCTCAAGTATGATGTCTACAATGACTGATGTTTTGTTAGAGGTCATTAAAGCCTTAGTGGCATGTGCCCCATCAAGGGATGTTGATCGGCAGTATTGTGTCAAGGAAGAAAAAACTTGGTCTCATATGTCACATTGAAAAGTGTTCTGTCACATTGCAAAGTTTCTGCAAAATTCTGCCACTCACAGGGACATGATAAGGACACGAAACCAGTGAGGAGCCAAGGGAAGAACCAAATGCAACAGGCTTTGGGGGCCAACCCTTTCGAGTGAAGACTCCCTCATAGGTTTTCCCCCATCCATTTACTCAATCCTCACCTCACTGGTTTCTCTTAGGTGTCAAGAATTAAGGAATAGGGAAATAGGGAACAATAGCAGACTATAGCTGTGTCCCAATGTGAAGGCTGCAGTCCTTCGAAGGACGCGTCCTCGAAGGACCCAGCCTACCCCAGCCTTCGAAGGACACTTCGTGGGATTTCCTAATTGCCACCCAGGTGTTCCCTATTACCGCTCTTGGCGCCAAGCAACAGTGCGAGAGTACAGCTACCACCCTGATCATTCATTTAATTAAATTAAGTTTTTTTTTATAGGCTATTTTTACTGGATATTTAGGCCCAAGCCCTGAAAGGGCGCCAGAGCCCTACTGTTTCCTTCCGTTATTTATTTTCAGGGCCCAAGCCCTGAAAGGGCGCAGAGCCCTATCTTTCCTCCGATTGCCTTTTTTATTAGGCCCAAGCCCTGAAAGGGCGCAGAGCCCTACTGTTTCCCTTCCAATTATTTTTTCTTTTTTTTTTTTTTTTCTTTTTTTTTTTTTTTTTTTTCACGACTATTCGGGCACTTTTGGGGCCCTTAACATGCTCGAAAACTCTTGAAACTTTGCACACGGGTCAGAACCCGCGGCCATCAGAGCCGGGCTGAAGCTGGTACCCGGGCGTGGCAGGGCGGCTCGTCAGCGCCCCCTGGAATGGGGTCCGAACACCTGGTCCATAACTCAAACACACTTGCATGTAATAATATGAAACTCGGTACACATGTCGATAGCAGAATTTCATCTATACCTCGACGTTCTTCTTTACCCCAGCCCAACAGGAAGTCGGCTATTGAGGTTTTTTTGTAAAACACACGCAATGAACTTTTAAATACTCCTCCTAGAGTCTCTGATCCAAATTCGACGAAACTCGGTCAGCGTGAAGTCAAGACATTGAGGATGAAAGTTTGCGTGGGGATTTTTGATATCTCGAACGGTTTGGCCGTGGCGAGGAAACGAAACTATGGCGAGAAACGTGAAACAGGAAGTGTGTCATAACTTCAGCATACATTAACTGATCTGGATGAAACTTCAGCAGTGCGTTCGCTGTAAGAGGACGATCACATGGATGTGACTATTGTGAGTCAAAGTTATAGCGCCACCAACTGGCAGCAGGAAGTGTGTCACTTTCAAAATGCTTTGAAATCACCCTCTTATTTTTACCCGATTTGCTTCAAACTTCATCTGTATAATGTAAATACACGGCAGATGAAGACCTATGAATGGATTCTTGATATCTTTGAAACTGTTGCCGTGGCGACGCATCAAACTTTACCATTCTTTTAGGATGCATTCTTTTAGGGATTCGAACATTTGTCCATAAATCAGAAACACACGTGCATGGATTAATATGAAACTCGGTACACTCATAGATCACATCAGGCCAAACAACTTTCGTGCTCTAAGTTTTACGACAGTTCAAACAGAAGTCGGGAATTATGTTTTTTTTTTTTAAATAAATGTCCTAGAAAAACATCAAATTACAACCCATGCTGTTACCAATCACCACCAAACTCGGTGTGCATGAAGTCAAGACATTGAGGATGCTAAATTCCGGACGGATTTGTGATATCTCGAACGGTTTGGCCGTGGCGGATTTTTTTGACTAAAAAAGGACACATAAAGTGTGTTATAACTTGGTTAGTTTTACTGACAGTTACAAAACTTGCCGTGTATATTGTTCTATTCAAGCCAAACAACTTTCTAATTAACAATAATAAGCTCAAACCCACAGAAAGTCAGATATTGTAGTTTGAATATGATCATGCTCTTTCTGAGCCTAGGCCTGTCTTTGCCTTTGAGTCTCTTGACACACAGTCGTGTGTGTGTGTGTGTGTGTGTGTGTGTGTGTGTGTGTGTGTGTGTGTGTGTGTGTGTGTGTGTGTGTGTGTGTGTGTGTGTGTGTGTGTGTGTGTGTGTGTGTGTAGGGGGAGGGGGCTTAATCATTTCACTGTGTGTCTGGCCTGCTAAAGTAAATACATTTCTTAAGCCTGGTATTTTTTAAATAAGTTTTTATTTTTATTTTTTTATAAGTAAAGGCATATAACCTGTTTAATTGTAGTGCATTGACAATAGTTTTATATAATTAGTGTATTAATTAAATTAACTTGGTCCATAAATCAAAAAAGTAAGTAAATAAATCAAAAAGGAAGTGTGTTAAAACTTCTGCATACATTAACTGATCTTGATGAAACTTCAGCAGTGTGTTCGTTGTAAGAGGCCGATCACATGGATGTGACTATTGTGAGTCAAAGGCTGCGTTTACACTTGGCATTAACATGCGATCACCGTGATCTGATCAAGCAGATCGGATCATTAGCCAATCAGGACATGGTGAGTTTACATTTGGTCACATTAAGTAGCCTCTGTATCTGGATAGAAGAGCGGATTTCTGTTTCCTGCATAATATTTAAATTAGATATGTTGCACGACACCAGATTAAGAGTAAAAATGATGCAAATAAAACAATGTCCCAGTTGCTTTCACTCATTCGCTTTGCAATCTCCAGTAATTAGATAAAAAAAAAATGTTAACGAAGTTATACTTCCAGAGTTGATCATACAAAAATAACTGGGTTGATCATAAAACAAGTCATATCATCGATCATCTGGTTTTAAGGTTATAGCGTGCAATGACTATATTGACAGAAATGGGAGATTGGTTAACATGCAAAGACATTCAATAAAAACATTCAACATTTAAAAAATCAGATTGCGATTATTCCTCTGGCAAAGCAGCATGCAGCTCTTATTTAAGATCTCATGACTGACTGTGAATGTACAGGCGATCGCCTCGTTAGATAATGTTGCACAATTAAAATGAAAAATGACACACATAGTATCATGTAAGCCTAAATTAACTGTTTTAAAGATAAACGTTTATTGTAAGATTCAAATAAGTTTTTATTTCTTGTCTAAACTGCGTCTGGCCATTATTTTCTCACAGCCACGGGGAGACTGGGTGGGATTTAAATTACGTCCACCTGTGAATGCAGACACGATGGCTGGATTGCGTTTACATTACACTGAGATCCGATCACAAAGCGTCCTCGACTACCTCCGAACCTGGACACGCCGATCGGATAACATTTCCGATAGGAAGCGCGTTTACACTTGTCTTTTCAATGTGTATGTGGACAACATCCGGATACAGGTCGCATATTAATGCCAAGTGTAAACGCAGCCAAATATATAGCGCCACCAACTGGCAGCAGAAAGTGTTTCACTTTCAAAATGCTTTGAAATCACACTCTTACTTTTACCCGATTTGCTTCAAACTTCATCTGTATAATGTAAACACACGCCAGATGAAGAGCTGTGAAAGCATTATTCAATATCTAAGATAATGTTGCCATAGCAACGCATCAAACTTTAACATTCCTTTTTTTGATGATTTTGAGTCTCTTAGCGGCTTTTGGGGCCCTTAATGGGTTTGAAAACTCTTGAAACTTTGCACACAGGTCAGATCCCACAGCCATCAGAGCCGGGCTGAAGATGGTACCCGGGTGTGGCAAGGGGGCTAGACAGCGCCCCCTGGAACGGGGTCCAAAAACTTGGTCCATAAATCAAACACGCTTGCATGTAATAATATGAAACTCAGTACACATGTTGATCTCATCGTTTCATATATTCATATATTCTCCTCAAGCCGGACAACTTTCTAATTTACACTCATGAGCTAGGACCCACAGAAAGTCAGATATTTTGGTTTGAAAATGTTGAGTGTCTCTCTGAGCCTACACTTCTGTATGGCAAGCCCTTTAACATTTAAAAGCTAAGTTTGACTATTCGTAATTAACATTGTAGATATCAACAACGTCTTTCTAGTCGTAATTACATTTTGGATAGTTTGTATTATCATTTAAGATATCTGTAACGTAATTGTGACTAGTCGAAACGACAGATAGAGTATGGCAAACCGTTTTAACATTTAATCATTTTAACCTACTAGTCTCTATTTTCATGCTACTAGTACTTATTTTTTAGATACTAGTATCTATTCCATTAAGTACTAGTACTTATTCATTAGCTACTAGTGCTTATTCTTTAGATACTAGTGCCTTTTCTTTAGATACTAGTGTTTATTCTTTAGGTACTAGTACCTTTTAAAGATACTAGTACTTATTCATTAGACACTAGTCCTTATTTATTAGATACTAGTACTTATTCATTAGATGCTAGTCCTTATTCATTACATACCAATGCTTATTAATTAGTTACTAGTACTTATTCATTAGATACTAGTACCTATTAAATAGATACTAGTACTTATTCATTAGACACTAGTACTTATTTCAATGGTGACTAGTAACTATTCTTTTGTTACTACTAGTCACATTTTTTCCATTGACTTCTATGGTGATCTGTCATTCAGATATCAACTATTCAGTTCTGACTAGTATGTTAGTATGTATTCCAATTGTGGAATACATACTAGTATGTATTCCAAAGCAAGGGTTACGTTTTCCACGTCGTGCAGAATAACCCTAAAGGCACCAAGGTGGCGGTGCCACCGGCTTTATATATATATATATATATATATATATAAAGCTGCGAGCAGCGAATGGAGGACCAAAGCCGGCGGTACCGCCATCCCGGTGCCTTTAGGCACTGGGGTTGCGGTGCCACCGGCTGGGCCCGCAATCGCTGCTCGCAGCTTTATATATATTTTTTTATTTATTTTTTTATTATTAATTTTTTCTTTTTCTAGCGACTATTCGGGCACTTTTGGGGCCCTTAACATGCTCGAAAACTCTTGAAACTTTGCACACGGGTCAGAACCCGCGGCCATCAGAGCCGGGCTGAAGCTGGTACCCAGGCGTGGCAGGGCGGCTCGTCAGCGCCCCCTGGAACGGGGTCCGAACACTTGGTTTTTAACTCAAACACACTTGCATGTAATAATATGAAACTCGGTACACATGTCCATAGCATCATTTCATCTATACCTCGCGTTCTTACTTACCCAGCCCAACAGGAAGTCGGCTATTGAGGTTTGTTTGTAAAACACACGCAATGAACTTTTAAATACTCCTCCTAGAGCTCTGATCCAAATTCGACGAAACTCGGTCAGCGTGAAGTCAAGACATAGCCTCTATGCACGAACCCTGATGACGTGTGTCCGAAAGAATCTCAGTCGGCGTCTTTACTTCCGGAAGCGCGTTTCTGCAGGCCAAGTGTATAGCGGCAAAACTTGAATAAAATCCATTTTCTCAGAAACGGAGGCAACGATTTTAGAAACGCTGATTCGCTAGTCGAATTTCAGTACGATATAAGAGAATACTAACCCTCAAAGTTGTTGATGTAGCTTTGAAATATATAATTTAAATAACTTCTCTTTTTCACTCTTGTGTGACAGCTAACTGCCTCACAGTGTTGTTAACATCATTCACGTTAACCGCAGGACATTTTTATAAACAGCAAGTGTAATTTGACACTATCTACACCTAACGCAAAACCGGCTTCTGACCATAGACTGACGCAGCACCGGAAGTAACTGGGCGTGCTGAGACAAACTCGTGACGCGAATCGTGCATAGAGGCTATTGAGGATGAAAGTTTGCGTGGGGATTTTTGATATCTCGAACGGTTTGGCCGTGGCGGGGGAACGAAACTATGGCGAGAGACGTGAAACAGGAAGTGTGTCATAACTTCAGCATACATTAACTGATCTGGATGAAACTTCAGCAGTGCGTTCGCTGTAAGAGGACGATCACATGGATGTGACTATTGTGAGTCAAAGTTATAGCGCCACCAACTGGCAGCAGGAAGTGTGTCACTTTCAAAATGCTTTGAAATCACCCTCTTATTTTTTACCCGATTTGCTTCAAACTTCATCTGTATAATGTAAATACACGGCAGATGAAGACCTATGAATGGATTCTTGATATCTTTGAAACTGTTGCCGTGGCGACGCATCAAACTTTACCATTCTTTTAGGATGCATTCTTTTAGGGATTCGAACATTTGTCCATAAATCAAACACACGTGCATGGATTAATATGAAACTCGGTACACTCATAGATCACATCAGGCCAAACAACTTTCGTGCTCTAAGTTTTACGACAGTTCGAACGGAAGTCGGGAATTATGTTTTTTTTTTTAAATAAATGTCCTAGAAAAACATCAAATTACAACCCATGCTGTTACCAATCACCACCAAACTCGGTGTGCATGAAGTCAAGACATTGAGGATGCTAAATTCCGGACGGATTTGTGATATCTCGAACGGTTTGGCCGTGGCGGATTTTTTTGACTAAAAAAGGACACATAAAGTGTGTTATAACTTGGTTAGTTTTACTGACAGTTACAAAACTTGCCGTGTATATTGTTCTATTCAAGCCAAACAACTTTCTAATTAACAATAATAAGCTCAAACCAACAGAAAGTCAGATATTGTAGTTTGAATATGATCATGCTCTCTCTAAGCCTTGGTCTGTCTCTTTGCCTGTCTTTGCCTGTTTGTGTGTGTGTGTGTGTGTGTGTGTGTGTGTGTGTGTGTGTGTGTGTGTGTGTGTGTGTGTGTGTCTTTAGGCACCGGGGTTGAGTGCCACCGGCTTGGGCCCGCAATCGCTGCTCGCAGCTATATTCACTCTTGTGTTTTAAACACAATCTACTTAACCCCTTAACCTTCACGCCACCGCCGGCACTCTGAAGCCCTCCCCCTCACTAGTTTAATGTTTATGAATGGATTTAACATTAAAGAAGATCACTAATCTTGGCAAACTATATATAATGTTAAAGGTTTAAGCATCGGGCATCGATGTCAGGGCAGTGTTTGTCGATGGAAAGCTTATAACAAATGTATTTCTTGCATTTAGGTAAACAGTACACATAACAACACACGTAAACAAAAACGGAGTACTCACCATTATTTTGTAATAACGAGCCAGACACGCATCCACTGCTAAAAATTCCAGATTGAATGGTAAGCTGATTGTCCACTGAATAACATCCCATAGAGCATTTTATGTCCAAAGAAACAATAACGTTGTTATATCCATGGTTATTCTTTGTTTACATCGCGTTTCTTCCGGGTGACGTATCATACTGTAGTGTTTTGTCATGGGGCATCACGTGACTGAGGTGATGGCATTCACCTGTGGAAGGACACAAATGGGACTTTAAAAGAGAAGCGTGGGGCAAGCGAGAGCGGCTCTGGGGTGGTGACCTGTGGAGAACGTTTTGGCTGTCTCTCGGGGACAATAGGTCCTCCGGAGATGAAGATAGTTAGGTAGTCAGCTGCCTTGGGAAGAGAAAGACTAGTTAGAGGGGGGGGGATTATTAGAGTGTCACCAATTTCCGCAGAGACCATGGGACTGGCACTATAACCTGAAAAAACAGTCACCTAAATTCCCGTGAGACTTCTAAAGCGCACTGATGACGCGTGCGATCAACGGACTTGAATGAACTTGAGTAAACACCGCCCGGCGTGCAGTTGACGGCGGCTGTGACCACGGTGGTGGTCTGCACTAATTACCTATGTGGAAGGGTCTTCTTCGCCCGGAGGGAGGGAAGTGTTTTTAATTTATTCCTGTATGAGTGAACTGTTTGAGTGCGTAACGAATCGGGAGCCAGGGAGGGAGACGGGGAAACGAGACCGGAAAGTCCCGCCTTAGACTTGTGTTCACCGTGTGCTGTGACATATATGAAGTGGGGTTTCACGTTGAGTTTAATGCACTGTGTGCCGTGTTAAGCTTGCCAAGTACTGTGTGTGGATGAATTGTGCCTTGCGGGTCTTTTTGTGCGGCTACTTCATCCGTCTCTCTTCTGGGAGCTGTGTCCGAGTTTTATATATTCCAAATAAAGTGTAAACCCCTTATGATTCAACTGACTGGCTGTGAGAGTCTTTGACCACCGTAGGACTGTTCGTGAGGTTTATTACACTGGAGGCAGCGGTGGGATATTCGTTGAGTGCGGTGATTCATTAGATCTCATTGAACTGTTTTGATAGTCTACGGTTGGTAAAAATGTCAGAGCCAGGTAACGCCGTGCCGGTGGCAGGCGCTGGAGCTCCGGGGGAGATAAATGCTGCGCCTCGTCCCCTTTTTATGCCCGAAACATTTACGTGTATGGGGCGTGAGTGGTCCGATTGGGCAGAGCAGTTCGAAATGGCTGCAGAGATTAATGGTTGGGATGATGGATTAAAGCTAAAATTTATGTCTTTGTTATTGTCAGGTCGGGCACGGGATATTTATTGTGGCTTACTTAAAGGCAGCAATGGGTAGATGTTTAGAACCTTGTGAAAGTACCGATTGGAATCGGGTGAGCTTTTCCTGCGCAAGAGGCAGTCAAACGAAACCGTGCGAGAGTTTGGAAATGCTTTGAGGCGTCTAATTTCAAAGGCATATCCGTCGGTAGATAACATCACGGAGGGATTTACTGGCTCGAGACCATTTCATTGCCCATATAGGTTGTGTTGATACGCGTATTCATCTGCGTAGTATGAAACCAGCCACTTTGGAGGGAGCTATTAATCTTGCGTCCGAGCTGGAATTAATTAAGAGTTTGGAACGTAATAGTGCTCTGCCAAATGCAAAAGTTTGTGGTGTGGTAAGTGATAGTGTTGGGACAGCTAGAGATGGGCAAATACAAGCTTTAATGGGCATGATGGAAGGGCTTCGGCAAGAAGTAAAGACTTTGCAGAGTACTGTAAAAAAATTACAAGATCAAGTGACAATGAATTTGTTTTCTCTTCCTAGTAATCAGGCTGACTCTGCTATAAATAGACAAAATACAAGGGCTTTAAAAACTAATGATGTGCGAATGGACCCACAAGACCGAGAGAACATTGAAGCTTGTTGGGAATGTGGGTGTACTCGTCACTTTAAGAGAGATTGCCCATATGTGTCGGGAAACGGGAGGGGGCGGGCCCGGTAGACCAGGAGCCCGCCCCTCTCTCTGTTGCGTCTCATATCTGGTGGAGCATGTCAGTCGCAGCCGGAAACAGGTGGAGTTTATGTGATTGGTAAAGTTGGGGGGGTGGAGACCCGCTTATTGGTAGATACAGGAGCACAAGTATCAATTGTACCCAAACAGTTTTGGCTGGAGGCAACCGGTGGAGGGGATGATTTGGTTGAGTATGAGGGTAGCTTGAAGGTTGCTAATGGAGATCGAATGGAAGTTTTGGGCCAATGGAAAACCACTTGTCAATTTGATTCTCTGACAGTAGTGGTGGATTTTGTAGTGGCAGCATTAGCCCCGGGGAAGTGTTATTGGGGAGTGATTTTCTAGTTAAATTTGGGGTAAAACTAGATTTAAAGGAACTATGCTGCTACTTGATGGAAAAAAAAATTTCTGTACAATTGCAAACTGACTTTTTAGCTCCTTCCATGCCAGTTGTAGTTCACGGTGATACCAGGATACCACCACGCAGTGAAGTGATAATTTTGGGGTCAGTGGAGGGAGCGCCCCCAGGAAAAATAGTAGGTATGCTGGAGCCTGGTTCTTCTCTGTCCCGCTATTGTGATGTTTTAGTGGCGCGTGTGGTGTGTGCAGTCACAGCTGGCGTTATGCCAGTTCGTGTTATTAATGTAACTAAGGAAGCTCATACTTTACGTGGTGGAATGAAAATTGGGGTGTTGTCTACTAATGTAGAGGTGGGGGAAGGGGCAGAGGAAGTAGATGAGGGGTGTGATGCTAGGATCAGGTGGTCTGGTGAGGCTCTGATTTCTTATTTTGGATTAGACTCTAGAGGGTTTAAAGGAGAGCAAATGCAGGCTATTCGTCAAGTGTTAGAGCGTCACAACCAACTATTCAGTACGGGGGATAATGATTTGGGTAGGACGCATCTTTTCGCCATCAGATTGATACAGGAACTGCTAAACCTATTAAAATGGCACCTCGTCGGGTTCCACTTCATTTAAAACAGGAAGTGACCGATCATATAAAGCAAATGTTGGACAATGGTATTGTTCAGCCTTCTAGTAGTCCTTGGGCAGCTCCAGTAGTACCAGTGAGGAAAAAAGATGGTAGCTTGCGTTTCTGTGTCGATTATAGGAAACTAAATGAGGTGACACAGAAGGATGCCTATCCGCTTCCAAGAATCAGACGATGCGTTGGATAGTCTGGCAAATGCTTGTTGGTTTTCGACCCTCGACCTGGCCAGTGGTTACTGGCAGGTTGAGGTGGATCCGAAAGATAAACCCAAAACGGCTTTTACGACACGTCAGGGCCTTTTTAAATTTAATGTTCTTAGCTATGGTCTGTGTAACTCCCCTTCCACTTTCCAAAGGCTAATGGATTTGGTTTTGGCAGACCTTCAGTGGACTACGTGTTTAGTATACCTTGATGATATTATCGTTTTTGGTAAGTCATTTCAGGAACATCTGGATCGCTTGGAGCAAGTCTTTACGAACCTGGATGAGGCTAATTTGAAGGTGAAACCGTCCAAGTGCGATTTGTTTTCAAAACAGGTATCCTATTTGGGGCATATTATTTCAGCGGAGGGCGTTAAGGCTGACCCTTCTAAAGTGGAGGCGGTGAGGGGGTGGCCAGTTCCTAGGAATCAGACAGAGGTTCGTAGTTTTTTGGGACTGGCCTCTTACTACCGTCGCTTTATGAAGGGTTTTGCTGAGGTTGCTAGGCCTTTACACCAATTGACAGAAAAGGGTAAGAAATTTCACTGGGGAGAAGATTGTGAAAAAGCCTTTTTAGCACTCAAGTCTGGCCTTATGTCAGCTCCAGTTTTGGCTTATCCGGACCCCTTGAAACAATTTATCTTGGATACTGATGCATCCGATGTTGGGATAGGTGCTGTGCTATCCCAGGTAGACGGGGGGATGGAGCGGGTGGTGGCCTATGCAAGTCGATCCCTGACAAAACAAGAACGTAAGTATGCCACCACCAAAAAGGAATTGTTGAGTATGGTGACGTTTACGAAACACTTCAAGCATTACCTTTTAGGGGCAGAGTTTGTGTTGTGTACAGACCACAATTCCTTGCGGTGGTTGCATAATTTTCAAGGGATCGAAGGGCAGTTGGCCCGCTGGCTAGAACAGTTAGCAAGTTTCCAATATAAGATTGTTCATAGGTCAGGGAAACAACATACTAATGCAGACGCTTTATCGCGATTGCCGGGCCTGAGTGAAATTCCAGGTCAGGTGTCAGACCGGGTTGGGGGTGTGGGGATGGAGGAAACCTGTCCTGTGAGGGTAGTACAGGTGGCCAAGACGAGTGTAGGGCCACCGTCTAGAAAGAAGCTGGAAGATGATATGGTTCGAATTGCAGAGGGAGGACAGGGAGTTGGGGCAAATGTTGCAGTTGCTAACTAAGCCTCTAGAGGAGCGTGGGGAGGTAAGAAATTTCCCTGAACTGCAGAAATTTGTAAGGGTATGGGATCAGCTTCAGATACAGGACCAGCTATTGGTGCGACTGCCGCCACGAAATTCTGATGCAGCTGATAAAGCACAGGTGGTACTCCCAAAGTGTTTGGTCCCAAAAGTGTTAGCTATGCTGCATAATGGGATTACCGGTGGCCATCTGGGGGTGCAAAAGTTACAAGGAAAAATTAAAGATCGGTTTTATTGGCCGGGGTGGTTTGCTGATGTGAGGAGGTGGTGTAGGGAGTGCTCAGACTGTGGCTCACGGAAGGTACCAACTCGAACCCCACAGGCCCCGATGTGCCCCTCGATCACGTCTCGCCCTTATGAGCGGGTGGCTTTGGATATCTTGGGTCCACTTCCTGAAACCATGGATAAAAATCGTTATATTTTAGTGGTGGGAGACTATTTTTCTAAGTGGAACGAAGCGTTTGCTTTGCCAAATCAGGAAGCTCGATCAGTGGCTAAAGTGTTGGTGGAGGAGTGGATTTGCCGTTATGGGGTCCCTCGCAGCCTTCATTCCGATCAAGGCAGAAATTTTGAATCTACTCTATTTCAGGAACTTTGCAGATTATTGGAGATAAACAAAACACGTACGTCCCTTATCACCCTCAGTCGGATGGGCTCATTGAACGTTTTAATAGGACCTTGCTTTCTATGTTATCAATTTTTGTGGATAAGAATCAACAGAATTGGGATTCTTTATTACCATATGTGATGATGGCGTATTCGTAGTAGCGTCCATACCACTACTGGCTTTACCCCCATAAAGTGGTGTTTGGGAGGGAGATGGTATTACCGGTAGATCTTATGTTGAATGTGAACTTGGAAGAGGCTTTTGAGTCTCCAAGCGAATATGTGCAACGTATGTCAGGAATTTTGTCCACTGTTGTTGGGGCAGTAAAGCAGCATCAGTTGCAGGCTTCTTCCCAACAGAAAAAGTACTTTGATTTTCGAGCTCAGATGCAGTACTATTCAGTGGGGGAATTAGTCTGGGTGCGAAATAAGGCTCGGAAAAAAGGGGTTTGCTTCAAATTGCAGAGAAGTTACAAGGGCCCCTTTAAAGTAATGGAGCGAGTGTCTGATGTGTTGTACCAGTTACAGTCAGTTGCTGGTGGGGCTACTATAGTGGTTCATTACAATCGCTTAAAACCATATGTTTCTCGATCTGTTTCAGAGAGTTTGGAGGGAAACGATGAGGCTGCACAACCACCATTGCAGCGACTGGCTGGACCATCGACCCTACAAGGTGTCCCTCCGGTCGTGGCTGAGAAATTACCATCTGGGGAAGGAAACGGACGAGGCTGTACAACCACCATTGCAGCGACTGGCTGGACCAACGACCTTACAAAAATCCTGCTTGGTGGGAACAAAGGAGGGAATTTTTCAACAGAGCTCATCAGTGCCTCCGGTGTGGTCAAAGTTGGAGCATAGTTCGGGGCTAGTTGTAGAGCCCCGGTGTGATGGGGGAGGCTCTGCGCAGAACATCAGGACCCCTGCAGAGAGGATTCGACCGCCACGACAGAGGAAGTTACCGGTTTGGACTAAGGATTATCACCTTGACTCGGAGGACGAGTCCTTTTGGATTAGAGGGGGAATAGTGTAGTGTTTTGTCATGGGGCATCACGTGACTGAGGTGATGGCATTCACCTGTGGAAGGACACAAATGGGACTTTAAAAGAGAAGCGTGGGGCAAGCGAGAGCGGCTCTGGGGTGGTGACCTGTGGAGAACGTTTTGGCTGTCTCTCGGGGACAATAGGTCCTCCGGAGATGAAGATAGTTAGGTAGTCAGCTGCCTTGGGAAGAGAAAGAATAGTTAGAGGGGGGAATTATTAGAGTGTCACCAATTTCCGCAGAGACCATGGGACTGGCACTATAATCTGAAAAAACAGTCACCTAAATTCCCGTGAGACTTCTAAAGCGCACTGATGACGCGTGCGATCAACGGATTTGAATGAACTTGAGTAAACACCGCCCGGCGTGCAGTTGACGGCGGCTGTGACCACGGTGGTGGTCTGCACTAATTACCTATGTGGAAGGGTCTTCTTCGCCCGGAGGGAGGGAAGTGTTTTTAATTTATTCCTGTATGAGTGAACTGTTTGAGTGCGTAACGAATCGGGAGCCAGGGAGGGAGACGGGGAAACGAGACCGGAAAGTCCCGCCTTAGACTTGTGTTCACCGTGTGCTGTGACATATATGAAGTGGGGTTTCACGTTGAGTTTAATGCACTGTGTGCCGTGTTAAGCTTGCCAAGTACTGTGTGTGGATGAATTGTGCCTTGCGGGTCTTTTTGTGCGGCTACTTCATCTGTCTCTCTTCTGGGAGCTGTGTCCGAAGTTTTATATATTCCAAATCAAGTGTAAACCCCTTATGATTCAACTGACTGGCTGTGAGAGTCTTTGACCACCGTAGGACTGTTCGTGAGGTTTATTACAATACTGTTCGGTTATGCAATAAAATAGTACATAGAAAACAGACCCCCGGTAGCAGACCGTTATATGGGTGTGTTGCTTAGAGTATAATAAACAAACTAAGACCGCGCACGCACACACAAATACAAAGATAAGCGATATCTAGTTCAAAATATACAAACACTGCAGTGAGTTTTTTTGACGTCATGATATGCACATCATATCATTCTGTCTTTACAACGAAAGCCAATGAAAGAATCGAAATGATATGACTGATAAAAAATGTAGCCAACCAGTGCACGATACCAAAGATGCCCCGCGAAGTTTTGAATTTCTCACGCGAACATATGTTTTATTGCTCTCCGTTCCACTTGAGGAGCTAATCTCTCGACGCAGCCTCTGACCACTCCCACCCACCTCTGTCATGTTTTGACAGGAGCTAAACGGGCTCTGCTAAAGCTAAGAGCTAAGATAACAGGCTAAGAGCTAGTCAACAAACATCTGTGCACATAGTGTGGTATGGGGAAGTCCACACTCAGATAAAAATGGCACAGTGGTGGAAGAATACATGGAGGATAATTTATTGGTATGTTTAAATGATGGTAGTGGGACAAGGTTTGACATCAGGAAGCAAATAAAATCATGCGTAGATCTAACAATAGTTTCAGCATCAATAGCAGTGAAATGTCAATGGGAGGTGTTAGAGAAGTCATCAGTTGGGAGTGATCATTTTCCAATATATTGCATGGTAGGAATAGAAATGCAAAGGATTACAATGATAAAACAACATAGATGGCAGTTTGAGAAAGCTGATTGGGAGAAGTATAATAAAATATGCGAGTTAGAATTAAGGAGTTACAGTACAGAGGATGAAATTGATAAATGTACAGAGAAACTAAGTTTGAGTTTGGTCAAAGCGGCAGAAGAAAGTATACCAAAAGCTGAAGGAAATAGGAGGAAGAAAGCTGTTCCTTGGTGGAACGATGAATGCAATAATTCAATTAAAAACAGGAATAAAGCATTTAAAATGCTAAAAAGAACATTGACACCTGAAGCAGTAATAGAATATCAGAAGGAAAGAGCAAAAGCTAGAAGGACAATTAAACAGGCAAAAAAGAAATACTGGAGAGAATATTGTGATTCCATAGGAAAGGAAACTGAATTAGGAGAGGTATGGAATATGTTAAAGAAGATGATTGGAATATATAAAACCAGAAATATGCCAGTAATCTCAGGAGAAGGAAGGACAGCTATTACAGAAAAGGATAAGGCAGACTTATTAGTTAAAACCTTTCAGAAAGCACATAGTAAAGAAAATCTAGATGAGAATTATAGAAGAAAAAGACAGGAAATTTTGAATCAACATCAAGACATATATATTAAAAGACCTGATGGAAAAGGAGCATTAGATGCTGACTTTGAGATATGGGAACTTAAAAGGGTATTACATAGTATAAAACGAACAGCTCCTGGACAAGATGGAAATTATTATATTATGCTCAAATATGCAAATGACAGAATTCTTAAAGTAGTATTGGATTTATATAATAAGATATGGATAGAAGGACAAATGCCAAAGTCATGGAAACATGCAATAATAATTCCAATAGCTAAACCAGGGAAAGATGCATCGATAGCAGGGAATTACAGACCAATTGCGCTTACATCAAATTTATGCAAGTTGATGGAAAAAATAATTGTAAATAGGCTAACTTATGTACTTGAGAGTAAGGGAGCATTGGCACCTAATCAATATGGTTTTAGGAAAGGTCGATCAACATTAGATGCATTAGTAAAGCTGGAAACCGATGTAAAGAAAGCGATAGCAGTCAAAGAGGGATTAGTGGCAGTTTATTTTGATATGGAAAAGGCATATGACATGTTATGGAAAGAGGGAGTACTTATTAAAATGAAGAGAATTGGAATAGAAGGAAGAATGTTTAATTGGGTTTTAAGTTTTTTATTTGACAGAACAATTCAAGTTCAAGTGGGTATGGAAGTATCTCAAACTATAAGTGTGGAAAATGGAACGCCTCAGGGAAGTGTTATTAGTCCTATATTATTTAATATTATGATTAACGATATTTTTGGAAAGGTGACACCAGGAATTAATACTGGCTTATATGCAGATGATGGAATAATGTGGGAAAGAGGAAGGAATATATCTTATAATATGGATAAAATCCAAGAAGCTATAGAAATTGTTGAAAAACGGTCATTAGAATGGGGTTTCAAATTCTCAATATCTAAAACATGTTACCAGATATTTACAAGGAAGAAAATTAAAGAGAATAAAATGTTACAATTATATGGATCTTCGTTAGAGAAAGTGTCAAAATTTAAGTATCTAGGACTGTGGTTTGATGATAAATTAATATGGAAGGACCAAATAGACTATATATTAAAGAAATGTGGTAAAGTTTTAAATTTAATGAGAGCAGTGGCAGGACAAGATTGGGGTGCTGACAAGCAGTCATTAAAGAGTATTTATATTGGTCTTATGAGATCAACAATAGATTATGGATGCATTGTTTATGAGTCAGCATCATCAACGATGTTGAAGAAACTAGATGTCATGCAAGCTAAAGCATTAAGAATCATTTTAGGAGCAGTTAAGACCACACCTATTGCAGCGTTACAAGTAGAGTCATTAGAAATGCCATTATTTATAAGACGACAAAAATTGGCTATGGCATACTGGATAAATTTACAGGGACAAAAAGATAATCATCCTGTAAGGGAAATCTTGCATGAGTGTTGGGAAATTTTAAGTGCAACAGGTAAAGGCTTTGCGTGGAAAATAAAAGGGTGGGTTAGTGAACATGGTCTAGACACTAAGGCATTTGCACCAATAGGAGTAATATCCCCAATTCCACCTTGGATGCTAGCTCAACCTGACATTGATATAAATCTACACAAGAACAGAAGGGAAATGGACAAAGTGGTTAGTATAAATACATATGTTAATGAGTATATTAAAAACTCACATTATTCATTTCTTCAAATATATACAGATGGTTCAAAGTGTATAGAGACTGGAAGGACAGGGACTGCTTTCTATGTTCCAGAGTTTAAGGTGAGGAAGCCTGGAAGGATAACAGACGGCACATCAGTATATACAGCTGAGATGACAGCTATTTTAATGGCATTAGAGTGGGTTTATGAAGTTAGACCTGATAAGGTAATAATATGCTCTGATTCAATGTTAGTTCTTCAGAGTTTACAATCATTGGAAACAAAGAGAACTGATATTTTAACAGAAATCCTGATCAAGTTATACAGTTTACGACAGGTGGGAATAATAATTCGGTTTATGTGGGTTCCAGCACACGTGGGTATTCAAGGCAATGAAGAAGCAGACAAAATAGCCAAAGAATCATTAAAAATGGAAGAACCAAATATAAACATTTCACTCAGTAGAGCAGAAGGAAAACATTTAATTTTAGAAGTGTGCAATAGGAAATGGCAGACAGTTTGGGACTCATGTCATACAGGTCGGCATTATTACAAGGTTCAAAAAAACATAAAGCGAGGCAATATAATCCACAATTTAAGTAGAAGAGAACAAGTTATTTTCACACATTTAAGAACAGGACATTCAAATCTAAATAATACCTTACACATTATAGGGAAACATAACACAGGTTTATGTGAAGTATGTTCATTAGAGGAGACAGTAGAACATATATTGAAGAAATGTAAGGCTTACAATAAAGAAAGGAGGACCCTTAAGGAAGAATTGCAAACACTAGGGTGCCAGGAATTCACTATAACCAAATTATTAAATGATGGTCCAAATACAGGGAAACAAATAAAGGCAATCATGAGGTTTATAAAGAATAGTGGGTTATATAATAGGATTTAGGAGAAAAGTTAGTTCATTCTCTTCACACTCCATCACAGTAGGTGGCGGTATGCACCTTTAAAGTTGGTTCGCAACCCGCCATAAAACCAAAAGAAGAAGAAGAAGAAGAAGAAGAACAAACATCTGTTCGTCTTACAGACTGCAGATTCTTTCATAAAATGATTTGTCAAAATAAGTTTTTATCTGCTGAAGATGTTTTATTCGAGATCACTCGAAGCAGCGATGATGACACTGAGAAGACCGCGATGATGATGGCTTGAGGACGGAAAAGAAAGATTATCCAATTTTATAACGGTGAGTTGCTTGTAACATGTAACATGTTTATACTCCTTGGACGGTTGTGCAGTTGTTTGCCGTTTTTTTTCTGGCACACTATCTCTCTATGTGGTGTGTGTGTGTGCTGGGAAAAAGGATGTAGGCAGCCAGACACCTGTTCATAGATGTGAATAGACTGACAATTCCTTTGTTTTTTCCTAGCACGTATACTGTATTTTTTTTTTACAGTCTAATATACATAATATTTACAAGTTAGTACAAATGCAAATCTTTGTACTGTAATTATGATGTATGTTATATTGTAAAAATGTATACGTTGTGTACATATTATATTTATATAATTCAGAAATTGGTGGAAATAATTGCAGAAAATATGTGCTAGAGATAACTAGGAAGGAGTTGAATGCTATCAAAATGGCATATTCCTGTCTGATGGCCGGCCATCAGTGTGATCGTTGGTTCTATGTCTGGTCATCCATATGAATGCTGTCTATATCACTGGTCATCAAGGGCCATTGATTGATTGAATGGATGTGCTTTAGTACGAATGCTGTCTAAACGACTGCCCATCAGTTTGATTGTTTCATGAATGGCCAACTATATAAATGCGAAAAAGAATTATTTACTTCACATGTAACTTAGTGCTAATTATCTTTCCATTCTTTCCCATGCAACAGCCATCAAGTTGAATCTCAGATGAAGAATGGCGTCCAAGCACCAGCCAACAAGCAGAAAAGAGATGCAAGCTCTGTTTCCTCACTTTTTCCATCCTTTTCAGAACATTGCCATTGACAAGAGGATGGTGGCATCAAAAGCTAGGAATGGACTAAAGCAATATATGAAGCCAACAAAGTACAGTATTTATATTGTTTTGTTTTATTTTCTATTGTAAAGAAGCTCAGTTTTTATATATATATACACTCACCTGCCACTTTATTAGGTACCCCATGCTAGTAACGGGTTGGACCCACTTTTGCCTTCAGAACTGCCTCAATTCTTCGTGGCATAGATTCAACAAGGTGCTGGAAGCATTCCTCAGGGAGTTTGGTCCATATTGACATGATGGCATCACACAGTTGCCGCAGATTCGTCGGCTGCACATCCATGATGCGAATCTCCCGTTTCCACCACATCCCAAAGATGCTCTATTGGATTGAGATCTGGTGACTGTGGAGGCCATTTGAGTACAGCGAACTCATTGTCATGTTCAAGAAACCAGTCTGAGATGATTCCAGCTTTATGACATGGCGCATTATCCTGCTGAAAGTAGCCATCAGAAGTTGGGTACATTGTGGTCATAAAGGGATGGACATGGTCAGCAACAATACTCAGGTAGGCTGTGGCGTTGCAACGATGCTCAATTGGTACCAAGGGGCCCAAAGAGTGCCAAGAAAATATTCCCCACACCATGACACCACCACCACCAGCCTGAACCGTTGATACAAGGCAGGATGGATCCATGCTTTCATGTTGTAGACGCCAAATTCTGACCCTACCATCCGAATGTCGCAGCAGAAATCGAGACTCATCAGACCAGGCAACGTTTTTCCAATCTTCTATTGTCCAATTTCGATGAGCTTGTGCAAATTGTAGCCTCAGTTTCCTGTTCTTAGCTGAAAGGAGTGGCACCTGGTGTGGTCTTCTGCTGCTGTAGCCCATCTGCCTCAAAGTTCGACGTACTGTGCGTTCAGAGATGCTCTTCTGCCCACCTTGGTTGTAACGGGTGGTTATTTGAGTCACTGTTGCCCTTCTATCAGCTCGAACCAGTCTGGCCATTCTCCTCTGACCTCTGGCATCAACAAGGCATTTCCGCCCACAGAACTGCCGCTCACTGGATGTTTTTTCTTTTTCGGACCATTCTCTGTAAACCCTAGAGATGGTTGTGCGTGAAAATCCCAGTAGATTAGCAGTTTCTGAAATACTCAGACCAGCCCTTCTGGCACCAACAATCATGCCACGTTCAAAGTCACTCAAATCACCTTTCGTCCCCATACTGATGCTCGGTTTGAACTGCAGGAGATTGTCTTGACCATGTCTACATGCCTAAATGCACTGAGTTGCCGCCATGTGATTGGCTGCTTAGAAATTAAGTGTTAACGAGCAGTTGGACAGGTGTACCTAATAAAGTGGCCGGTGAGTGTATATATATATATATATATATCATAATATTTTACTTATGCATTTAGCATATATATGTTTTGTTCTGTTGTGCAAATAAATCACTTACATAAAGTCTAATGGTTGTGTGTATTATTTTATAATTGAATTATTTTATGAATTGACTGAAATAGCTTGCTGTGCCCTTCATAACATTTGGTCATTAGGTTTTTTGATATATCCAAGGAGGTTTCTTGGTACCTGGACATAGTCTTGGAAAAAATATTGTAGGAATCTCATTTTTCATAATATCTTCCTCAAATTTGAAATATAAACTGATGAGACTTGTGTCTTTCAATCAATTACCTTACTGGATTCCTCCAGGTTTGTTTTCATTTATTTTTACATGAAATTTTAAAATATTACACACAGTATAAATTATCTTCAAGACACTTTACATTATATAACTTTTTGTTTGTGTAATTTTTTTTCAACTTTAACATTTGGGTAATACACTATAAAGTGTCTTCTTTTTAAATATGTCTAAAATGTGCATGTAGTGCAAATAGTTCAGCAACTGCAAATATTTTAGTTTGGGCATGTCATTTCTGGGGATGTGCCTCAGGCAGGGGGAGGGAGAAAGGGAACTGACATCATCTTGGAAAAAAGTTTGCAGGAACCCCATTGTTCATTATATCTTCCTCAAATTTAAAATATAAACTGATGAGACTTGTGGCTTTCAATCCTTTAGGTATCTGAATTACTCCAGGTCTATTTTTATATATTTGTACATGAAATAATAAAACATTATTTGTAGCGCACATTTTTTTTGAGGCACTTCAACTTTTATAACTTTTTTTCTGTTAGAGCATTATCAACTCTGATTGATTGTTAGTAGAGTCCCAACTGTCTTCTTTCCAAAGATACCTTAATTGTGACTGTGGTACATTGTTCTCAGGAGTTGTATTTATTTGTATCCAGGTATGTCATTTTCAGCTGTGAGCCCCCTTGTGGAGCTGAAGGTTAACAGGTTAATACAGACAACTTCATTATAAAGATAAACAACAATTCCAAAAAATATATTATCATAATCTATGACAAAAAAATGCTATTATAAACAAGATTAGTGGATAATACACATTGCTCTTTATATTGTTCTAAAATACATTAATGAAAAACAAGATACCAAAAATCAAAAAGATAAATTATTTTAGATATAGTCATGGCTATTATAAAATTGAGACGTGTTTTAAATGTATAGTGCCGATGTTTAATGAGGTAGCAACATATGATAGATTGGAAAGAACAAGAAAGGTAATTAATAATCTGTCATTCCGTCACTGCATTATGATATGAAAGGCTCAGTACAGTGCGGCACAAAGTGCTTATGCGCATCCTGAGCGGAGAATGATGCGCTTGAAGCCACGTGGAGTTACAGCGCGCAGCGTGTCCAGTCCGCATTGAAAGGTTCAAAGCACAAAGGAAATACATATTGATGGACAGTGGATTATATATTGTCTATCTATGCAATAGTTTATTGAGCCTTTTCTTTTAACAGTTTTAAATTTCAGTTACTGTGCGTGTGAAGAAGAATTATAGAGCTCTGACTCTACTCTAGTGTTGTGATCACCCGGTAGAAAGTAACACGATTAAGTTACAGCAATAAAGTCCAGAAAGATAGAGTTTCTTTATTCAAAACCATAGACCTTTATCTACAGATCAAGTATAATAGTATTAACATTGAAGCATCTTGAAGATAGTTTCATCATTGACTAACCGAACACGACGGGCTGTTTGTGTGCCTTTTGTGGGGCTTAACAATAACATAGAATTTTTATTAACATGGTTAATTTAACGTTTTAAATGGAGAAAGTCTGAAAACAGTAGGAATTCCCAGTGATTGTCCTTTGACCACACGGGAAAGTTTATCTTTCCTGTTTCTCGTCTCTTCGTGTGAAAATTCTTCTTTGAAGTTTTCACCTGCTCTGAGACCATTTGCCTTCGAGGGCTCCCGGGTCACATGCATTAGCATTTGCTTTGTCTCAGTGTCTCCAGCCTCATGTAATCCCACCCTCTTTGAAATGTATAAATCAGAATGTAAGGTTCTTTTACATCAGACTATCCTTGAGATGATACAGTGACGCAATAAAGAACTTCTGCGTTAAAGATACCTCAGAGTCTCCTGGTCTGTTGCGTGGAAGAATACAACTTCACTACACTACCTTGGAGTTAATCCTAGTCCACAGTTATGCAACTAGCTCGCTAACAGACTTGATATATACTAGAAATACCTGGAAATACAGGACTCTACATTGAAAATACCTGTTTGTTGCCCGCCAGGCATCCATGATAGTCACATGACTGCCAAGTATGAATTGCTGCATTTGTCAAACATTCGCACGGCCAGTCACCAGGTAGAAATGACCTTTTAGTCCAGCTCAGGCTAGGAAGAGATGAACCCTTCTCAACCCCTCTCAGTTCCGGTATGGGACCTTTCCTTGGTCCTAGAGGCCATTAAGGGTACTCCTTTTGAGCCTCTACAGCAGGGGTTCTCAACTCCAGTCCTCACAACCCACTGCTCTGCATATTGTGTATGTCTCCCTTGTTTAACACACCTGATTCAGATACTCAGCTCGTTGAGGATAGAACATCTATCCTAACGAGCTGAGGTATCTGAATCAGGTGTGTTAAACAAGGGAGACATACACAATATGCAGAGCAGTGGGTCCGAGGACTGGAGTTGAGAACCCCTGCTCTACAGTATTTGGACCTTGAGTATCTCTCGTTGAATACCTTTCTGGTGGCTATAGCCTCAGTCAAGCGTTTGGGTGACTTACACGCACTTTCTTTTACAAGCATCGTGTCTTGAGTTTGGGCTTAATGACTCAAACCGAGGTCATCCTCAAACTGAGACATGGTTATGTCCCCAAAGTGCTTGCCACTCCTTTCAGAGCGCAAGTCATTTCCCTGTCAGCCCTCACTGGATCTAACAGCGAGTCTGACGTGAATATCCTTTTGCCCATTTAGAGCCCTGAGAATTTATGTGAAACATTTGGCTGCTTTCAGACAATCAGAACAGCTCTTTGTTTCTTTTGGTGGCCGCTCTAAAGGTCTAGCTGCGTCAAAACATAGTCTTTCTAGGTGGATAGTGGACGCCATCTCACTAGCTTATACATCTGAACGGCCCGCCGTTGCCCTCTGGGTGTCAGAGCTCATTCAACTAGAGATGTGGCCTCTTTGTGGGTTGCAGCAGTTGCCACAGAGCAGCCAATAGGTGTGCAAGCTCGCCACCAGCAAATGCGTTTTTAAATTAATATGAAATTATAAGTTTTAACACATCTCATTTCATCCTGCTCTTCATTCATTTTAAGTTAAAGAAAACAGATAGACCTTATAAGGTTCTTTATAGATATACCTGCTAGCCGGCGTCACATAATAGTCTTAAAATATCTGTTAAAAGCTGTATCTGTAATCACTGTATGATTATGAGTTGACATTCCCTTTCAAATTTACATTATTCCTGTTTTCGGATTTTGCAACACCTTATGACAGAAATCCCCCCTCAGTATTCAAATGAAAGCCATTAGCCAATGATTTAGCGTATTGCCAAAAACTATTAGGACAATCCTGAAAAAAGTTACACACTCAGATGTTTTGGTAAACTATTAAATGATACAAGCTACATACATTTTTTTACATAAACAGTAAAGTATAGTAGTATAAACGTTCAGAAGGCAAAACAACCCCCTAACAATCCTGTATGATTATTTCCTCATTAGTCCACATTATTCAGTAATTGAGTGATTTTATAGTTGATGATATAAATGATTTTATAGAATATATTATAATAATGTTATAAAATGTTCACCAGATTGATCTATATGGAGATAAAACTCTTTTCTCAGAGGTACATCACACTGGTTCTTAAATCCGTGGCATGGCCACTCCGTGGCAGTCACTTTCATGTTTGTATACATGCTACTTATAGCCATCAAATAATGTATTAAACAAATATAAAATAAACAGGCAGGTAAAATAGACAGACTTTATAAATGTTTATTATACATATTATTTTGTAAACTAATGTGAAATGTATCATTTCATAACATCTTACATTGTATTACTATTTATCATATTAAATATATATAAAAATGAAAAATAATCAAATATAAACTCTTTTCTCAACTTTTCCTAACGGCATTCATTTATATTAAATTACTGATATAGATGTCTGTGGTGAAAACAGTGCTATGTTTAGGTTATATAATAGTGTCCTTAGTGTCCAAAGTCCCTTCTGAAATGAAGTTACACAATTCGGCAGTACTTTTAAAGAAAGTACTAATGGAAATAATATACTTTAAAAGAATATCAGTCACGGTATGTAATGAAACGTATACGAAGGAGTGAACAAACAAAAACTTTTTAATAATTTAATAATTCCATTTTCATTCAATCCCTTCTCATTAAATACTTTCAGAATCTTTACTTTTTAAAATAATTGTGTTTATATATGTATATGTGTGTGTGTGTGTGTGTGTGTGTATATATATATATATATATATGTATATATATATATATATATATATATATGAAGATTTCAGATGCAAAAGCCTCTAAAATGCATTTGAAATTTTCTTCTAAAATGACCATTTTTATCAAGCTTGTATATTTAAGTTTCAGTAATTTCACTTAAATGACAATTAATAGGTAATCTTCATTGCCATTTAAGTGAAATTACTGAACTTTAATATACAAGCTTGATGAAAGAGCGATCATTTTCAAAGAAAATTAAATGACTTGAGGCTTTTGCATAAACTGCTTACATATACACAAACATCCAACATACATCCAATATATTATAGATATATTGGATGTATGTTAAAATTAAATGAGGTTACAAGATTAAATATTTCAAACGTGCAAAGGTTCAAAGGTTTTTAATCCATATTTTGAGCCATGACCTAACAGTTAGCATACATGCAACATACAAGTTGAGCTTTGGTTCTCATGTGGAAAATGCAGTGGCAGAGCATCAGTATTGACTTTGAACAGGCAGAACAGACCCATCTTTAATCCTCTGTTTTATCTTTGCCCTGAGGCTCTGATTGTTCACTTCATGCCATCTGTAACTGTCACTCTCCAATGGTGGTGGGCTGCTGATTTCAGGCCCACCCTCTGAGTTCCCCATTAACACAAGCGTGTTGAAGCAAATGCCGTCCGTTTTACCTGGTGTTCTCCCATTGTGCTGCACTTCCCAGAATGCCACATATAATAATGTTTATGAACGTGAAAGACGGAAGGTATGCACTCCTTAATCAGTCTGTGTGCAGCCCATGAGATGTATGTGTTAACTGATACTTCAATAGGAAGACTGGGATGAGAACTGTCATTATTATTGCACAGCAGAAGCCACAGGCAGTCCTCATCAGGGGTGTCAGAGCTACCACCGCTGGAGACGAATGTGATGAAAAGTCTTTGGCAAATAACATGACAAGGGAAGTCAACAGGTTGTAACGCAGGAAACCAAGGATTTTGGCGATATTTTATTCCAGCATCAATGAGGGGCAGTATGTCACGTGCACGAAGAGGAAGTGGAGACTCACGATCCCACCACTGAGCTTGCAGGGATTCAGCATCCGCCTCTGCCGTTGTCTTCAGAGAGCCCCCTAGTAGCACAATGAGAAATAAGATTTTTCCTGTTCGAAGAGTTTTATGATTTCGTAAAAACATCTCTACATATTGCGTTTATGAAAATATACACAAATTTTAAGCAGATTACTAAATGAGCTCTGTTTGGGTGTTCTTCATATACAGTACAAGAGCCAGAAACCAATAAGAACCAACTTAAACTTTGGGGCCGTGAAACAACATTGGGTAAAAAAAAAGTCTTTATCCACTTAAAGGTACAGTGTATAATTTTTAGCAGCATCCAGCAATGAGGTTGCAACCAACAGAAGTTTAATTAAATGCAATATTTGTCAGTGTACAACAACATAGTCGGACATAAGCCTATACTATTTAAATACAAATGAAGTGGGTCTGTTTTTTATCAGTTTTATTTTGGTTTACACGACATCAATCTAACATCGCGGACCACATGAAAAAGCTTTTGCGCTGGAAATTTTGGATTTGTGAGGTGATTGTTGCTCATGCAGTGAATCAGGCCAATCGTGGTACAGATGTGTTATCATCAGGAGAACGTGCAGCTGCTCTGGAGAAACTGCTCTGGTAGAGTCAGCCGTCTGCTCTCGAATCGCTCTCGACAGTCTCTCTGATGCCGTACGTTACACCACCAGTGACATAGCGTTGTATGTTGTCTCAATTCTGGAGATAATGTCTAATTGGCATCACTCTGTGCAGCACAGCATGATGCAGAATATTACACCAATAAGGGTGCTTGTGAATTTCGATGCGGAGCTCTCAGGGTGGCGATGTGATTCTTTTGGGTCAGGGTGTGTTTCTTTGGTGATTTCAAATTATCAACAGCATGTCTCAAAATTGTTTTAGAGGTCAAAATAAGTTTTCATTGGCCACATACCCATTTTTTTGACAATCAAATATGTCTATAAATTAAAAAAAATATATATAAAAAAATTATTGTAATCATTATTAACTATATAAAACCAGTGTTGGGAGATCGTTAACTACAAGTAGTGACGCTACTAACTAAACTACATTTTTCAGTAGCTTGGCAGTAGCTCAGTTGCTTTTTAAACAGTGTAGCTTTTCCAGTAGCTAACTACTTTTGCAGCAAGTAGCGGTGTAGCGCAAGCAAAAGCTACATTGCTATTTGTCGAGCCTGCGCGAATCAGCGCGATGCAAGGATATTCTTCTTCTTGTTAGATTACAAACTAATTTTTTGCCATTACCGCCACCTGTTGTTTAATCACGCATCTTGCGGTTAACGGTTCACTGACGTACAGAAGTGGGTTAACACACCCATATTATGATTATATAGCAAGACGTGACGGCAGATTTGGAGGATGGAGAAACAACTAACGTTAATTACCCATGGCCTTATTTGTCCAAGTTCAATCAGTATTTTTGAGAAAATGTTCTACATGCAATTTACGTTGGATGTATATTTTGTTCTTGCAATGTTGTAGGCTATTTGTGTGCAATTTTGCACTTTGACAAACAGTCTGAGATATTTGAGTGTTGTGTATAATAAAACAATACTCTTTGAAATTATAATTGCATTGCATTGTTTTAAACACTAAATATTTTACTTAAAACATTCCTCAGCCACTTATTCAGTTGTTTGTGATGTATAGCTAGCTACTTTTTGATAGTAACTTGTAGTGTAGCTAACTACTTTTTGCAAAAGGGTAGCTTTACTGTAGTTTAACTACTTTAACTTATGAGTAGCTTGTAGCTCTGTAAAAACTACAGTCTCAGAGTAGCTTCCCAACACTGTATAAAACAACATGAAATATTGTAATAATATTATTGTACTGTAAAATAAAAAGTCATAAAATAATTCTATTGTATTGTTAAGTTGCAATACTAATATTTATGTCATAATTTCTTAATTTTCAATAAATATACCATCAATATTTTATTTTGATGGATTGCCAGCAAATGAATACACTATTGCCAAAAGTTTGGGACGTCTGCCTTTACATGTACATGAACTTTAATGACATACTATTCTTAATCCGTTTTTTAATTTAATATGCTATGGAGTTGGCCCAACCTTTGCAGCTACAACAGCTTCAACTCTTCTGGGAAGGCTTTCCACAAGGTTTCAGGAGAGTGTTCATGGGAATTTTTGACCATTCTTCTAGCAACAAGAAGCCCTGGCTTGCAGTCTCCGCTCTAATTCATCCCAAAGGTGTTATATCAGGTTGAGGTCAGGACTGTGCAGGCCAGTCAAGTTCCTCCACACCAAACTTGCTCAGCCATGTCTTTCTGGACCTTGCTTTGTGCACTGGTGCGCAGTCATGACTAAAATGTACTGGTATGCTGAAGCATTAAGAGTTTCTTTCACTGGAACTAAGGTGCCAAGCCCAACCCCTGAAAAACAGCCCCACACCATAATCCCCCCTCCACCAAACTTTACACTTGGCACAATGCAGTCAGGCAATTAAGTACCATTCTCCTGGCAACTACCAAACCCAGACTCATCCATCAGAATGCCAGACAGAGAAGCGTGATTCGATCAATCCAGAGAACACGGAGTGTTAGAATAGTGTTAGAATAAGATTCATTATAATTCAAATCATTTAATTACATATATATGTAACTTGCAACCTGGGCGATTTGACAACTGCACATACTGTGCCATATTGTGATATCAACTTCATTTTCCCGATATAAAACGTGCAGGCCTGAAAATCAATCACCTACATACTAACCTGTTTCCTCAGCGAGGGAGGTGAAGGCCGGACCCACTGTGGCCCTTGTTCTTGAACCAGAAGCCCAGTGTGATTGGCTGGCAGTCTATTCCTGCCTCCTCTTTGACCTCCCTCTGCAGTGCCTCTACAATGCTTTCACGCACTTCCATACGACCTGCAGGGAGGGTACCATCTGCCATAACAATCTCTCTTAGCCTCCTGAACAAGTAACACCTCTTCCTGTATAACACAAGCAAACACACATGCAAAACTTTTATGTCTGAAGAAGTTGACATTAATCAACATTACGTATATTACATTATATGTAGTGGAATTAGTGTACACTTTAGAGTGTAGTTATACATTCTGAAGTGCTGAGTGATATAAATTAACTACATGTACTTATAATGTTAGAGTAGGTAATAGTGTTTGGTTTAAGGAATGTAATTATGCATAATTCATAGTTATTACTATAGTGACTACATGTAACATGTTAACAATGACACTGCTGAAGTGTTACTGAAATATTTAGCTAATTTTATGCTAAAATCAAAACTTTATGCAAATGTTTTGCAAAATCTACTTATAAAAATGTGCATCATACTGTACATGCAGGTGAATTGGCATTATATAAAACATCTATAATTTAGGTTAAAGAGTTAGCCATGAATTATTAAATAAAGTATATTTCTCCAAACTTAAGTTCAACTGTCATCATTTACTCACCCTAAAGTTGTTTCAAACCTGTATGAATTTCTATTTTCAGCTGAACACAAAAGAAAATGTTTTGAAGAATGTCGTAAGCACACAGTTGATTGACCCCATTGACTTGTCATAGTATTTTTTTTTTTTTTTGTATTTTGGAAGTCAATGGGGTCCATCAGACTGTTTGGTTCCATTCATTCTTGCAAAACATATTCTTTTGTTCTTCAGAAATATTGAAGTGTCCCCCCTATATATATATATATATATATATATATATATACACACTCACCGGCCACTTTATTCAGGTACACCTTTCCAACTGCTCGTTAACACTTAATTTCTAAGCAGCCAATCACATGGCGGCAACTTCAGTGCATTTAGGCATGTAGACATGGTCAAGACAATCTCCTGCAGTTCAAACCGAGCATCAGTATGGGGAAGAAAGGTGATTTGAGTGACTTTGAACGTGGCATGATTGTTGGTGCCAGGAAGGGCTGGTCTGAGTATTTTCAGAAACTGCTAATCTACTGGGATTTTAACGCACAACCATCTCTAGGGTTTACAGAGAATGGTCCAAGAGAAAACATCCAGTGAGCGGCAGTTCTGTGGGCGGAAATGCCTTGTTGATGCCAGAGGTCGGAGGAGAATGGCCAGAGCTGGCTCGAGCTGATGAGGAAGGGCAATAGTGACTCAAATAACCACCCGTTACAACCAAGGTGGGCACGGAGTCTCTTCTGAACGCACAGTACGGTCGAACTCTTGAGGCAGATGGGCTACAGCAGCAGAAGAGGCCACACCGGGGTGCCACTCCTTTCAGCTAAGAACAGGAAACTGAGGCTCACGACTCTCACAAGCTCATCGAAACTGGACAATAAGAAGGGCTTGGAAGAAGCGTTGCCTGGTCTGATGAGTCTCGATTTCTGCTGCGACATTCGGATGGTAGGGTCAGAACTCGAGCGTCAACAACATGAAAGCATGGATCCATCCTGCCTTGTATGCACGGTTCAGGCTGGTGGTGGTGGTGTCATGGTGTGGGGAATATTTCTCTTGGCACTCTTTGGGCCCCTTGGTACCAGTTGAGCATCGTTCAACGCCACAGCCTACCTGAGTATTGTTGCTGATCATGTCCATCCCTTTATGACCACAATGTACCCAACTTCTGATGGCTACTTTCAGCAGGATAATGTGCCATGTCATAAAGCTGGAATCATCTCAGACTGGTTTCTTGAACATGACAATGAGTTCGCTGTACTCAAATGGCCTCCACAGTCACCAGATCTCAATCCACTGGAGCATCTTTGGGATGTGGTGGAACGGGAGATCGCATCATGGATGTGCAGCCGACAAATCTGCGGCAACTGTGTGATGCCATCATGTCAATACGGACCAAACTCCCTGAGGAATGCTTCCAGCACCTTGCTGAATCTATGCCACGAAGAATTGAGGCAGGCAAAAGGGGTCCAACACGTTACTAGCATGGGGTACCTAATAAGTGGCCGAGTGAGTGTGTATATATATATATATATATATATATATATATATATATACATATATATATATATATATATATATATATATATATATATATATATATATATATATATATATATATAAATAATATTAATATAAATAATGTATATATATATAATGAAATTAGAATTCATATTATACTCATTTGTTTTGAAAATGTAAAAAAACTGAAATAAAAATAATAATAATCATTAATTGAAATATTAAGCATATCAAACTGTCTCATGGCTTGTATATGGTAGGGATATCTTGAAAAAACTGTGAATACGTGCAGCATAAAATAACTCTGGAATCAGGATAGTGTATTTGTTTTTTCATGCTCCCAGTGAAATTGTGCAGCTCATTGGTGGAACTAATCAGGGTGCTGTTCGGCGAGGAGAGGCGGACTGTAATAATAAGAGGACAACTTCGAGAAGGAAACTTTTGAAGACATGCAAAAATTACACATTCTTTACCTTTGAGTTGAAGATCACTGCGCTGACAATGTAACAGACGCCAGTTTTTCCTCAGTGTGACAGGTTTCAGCTTCCGGGGCTAAATCAAACTCTCCCAACTCAAGATCCCTTCACCCTTCAAAATCTTCTCTAAGTTTTCCTCCAATATTTTTGCCGTTGAATCCATGTTGAAGCTGCCTTAATTTCACTATACAACATAATGCATATGATTAATATTGTTCTGTTTCAGATCTAAGTGGCTGCCTACGGAGACAGCATAGGCATCATCACACTTAAAAACCAAAGCCCGATGCCACTAGGAGAACCTTTAAAAATCCACAAAAATATGTTATTCTCTATCTCTTAAGCCATCTAACTTTATATACGGATGCTTAAAGAAAACACAAATACAATGATCTGCATAACCTCTACTGTTAGCTATCATAAAAACAAATGTTCAGTTGAATACTTTGGCTACTTATTATATTATCTGGAATATAACTTTCTAAACACAATACTTCTATAATTTGACCATTATCTGTAAAGGAATGAATGTCACCCTATGTTTGTACATAACGTTAAATGTTAGCAAAGCAGAAATATACCGTGAAGCAAGTTAAGTCTTCTGAGTTAATTAAGCATTGTTATTAATATTTAACGTATATTTCTACACTCATTTAAAATTCAATCAACAATTATACTAACCTCATACCAGTCGTCATAAAACAAGGATAAATAATACTATTTAAGATGTGATGTGTTTCAGAACCATTTATTGATGGCTCTAATGTGACTCAAACTCAAAGCATCGGCTGCTTTCTTCTTCTTCTATTAGATTTTTTTGGCGGTTGGCACACAATGAAATGGTGCATTACTGCCACCAACTGGTAAGGAGTGTGGAACTGAATGACTTTCAGGCTACTTATATATAATAATAAAAAAATAAATAAAAAATAATTAAATCTTCTCAATTATATTAATCATTCTAAGATAATGCAAAACAATTCCATAACACTTATCTTTAGAATTTTTCCTAAAAATTTCTATTAAATCAAACCTTACTCTTTCCTTTTTCAAATTTTGGATCATTTCCCTCCTTTTTCCTTCATATTTTGTACAGTGTGTGTTCTATTGTCTCTTGTTGTTCACAGTAATCACATCTGCCGGTGTTATGTTTACCTATTTTAAATAAAGTACTGTTTAATCCTGTATGCCCAAATCTGAGTCTAGATATAATTGTCTCATCTCTCCTTTTCCTTCCTGTACATCTCATTTCCCCCACTTTCCTCTGAATTTTATAAAACCATCGCCCTTTTCTCTCTTCTACCAATTGCTTTTGCCACCTTTTCTTCAAACACTGTTTAATAATGCTCTTCATTTCCATCTTACTCATGTTAACTTCTACATCGATGTATTCTCTTCTTGTAGCCTCCTTTGCATCATTATCTGCCTTTTCGTTTCCTTTAACTCCAATATGTGCTGGAACCCACACAAATATAACTGTAATACCCATCATTTGAATTCTATATAATGTTTGATAAATCTCTATTAATATATCGGTTCTACTATCTGAATGATTGCTCTGTAAACTGACTAAGGATGATGCAGAATCTGAACAAATAATAGTTCTTAACGGTCTTACTTCCTCTATCCACTGTACTGCTAACAGAATTGCCATCATTTCTCCTGTGTATACTGACACATTGTCACTTATTCTTTTTGCTGCTGAAATATACACTATTGTCTAAAGTCTTTGATGCATCTGTGTAAATCTGAATATAACTATTATAATTATCAATATACTCCTGTACGTTATATGAGTTAAAAATGAACCCCATGTCTTTGTTCTTCATTTCTAATAACCCTAAATCTACTTTTATTTCTATCAATATCCAAGGTGGTACTAATGGTAATGGAACTGTTGGACTGATTTTCAATTCTGTTAATTTGAACTCTGTTGCGCATCGGCTGCTTGTTTGAACTCTCGCGATAATATGCGATACTTACCTGTGGACCGAGTCAAATTACATTATTTGTAGTTTCGTTCTGTTTCATAAATCTTCAGTACTTTTTTGCTTCTTTGATGACAGTGATTAGATCAACCTCTCAACTGTAATTAAACAATAGTAGTTGTAAAAAAGAGAAACGTCGCAGTTATTCTCGTTAGAAAAATAGTTAAATGTTGTGTAGTTTTTAGACTATCTCTAACTCATATTCTTAACTGCTAGCAACAATAGCAGACAAAAAGTGTTCTTTTTTGCAAAAAAAGTAAGTTAAACGCTCATATGAATTAGTGTTCTAGTAGTTTGCATTGGCAAGAGTAAAGGGTTAAAAAGACGAAACCGAGCATTTCGTGACGCATGCTGCCGTTTCGCCCTCTACAGACGGGGCTCAATGGAGATGCAAGTCCGAGCGAATTGCCTAATCCGAAGATTTCGAACAGGGAACTAAAACGGGACCATTTTTACTGATATACAAACACATCCTGATCAGCGATCTGTGACGAACTGTTAAACAAACTTATAACAGGAGGATAAAGTGTAACAAAATGAGCAGGTAGCTGAAACTGTGCCGTTTTTCTCCACGGGAACGTAATGTGGAGCGGGCTCATTGCCATTGCTTGGAGGACAACGCCTGGATAAGGAAGATAGGGCTACATTTGACGTTACTTCGGAACGGCATTTGAATACGGATACTTTACAGAATGGTTAATGCAGTTTGTTCACGTCTTGTTAGAAGCGCTTTTATGTGGTTAATGCTTCACGCGCTCATCGACAGCAGTGGAGGTGAGAGAACAGCGACGGACACCATTGCGAAGTCATACATTGTCCACAACACTTATCAATGTTGACTGTTTAAACGCATAGGCACCGCAATGACACTTAAAGTAAATTGTATTGTTTAGTTGGTACTTTCTGAGAAATAGTATAATATTGACTACGTAGGCCTATTTTTTCAGTTCCATTAGAAACTATAGAATTATGGGGTAACACTTTACAATAAGGTTCATTAAACATTAGTAATGAACAATACTTATTCAGCATTAATTAATCTTAGTTAATATTAATTCCAACATTTACTAATACATTATTAAAATCAAAGGTTATATTAGTTAACATTAGTTAATGCACTGTGAACTAACATAAACGCACAATGAACAGCTGTATTTATATTAACTAACATTAACAAATATTAATAAACACTATAACTAATGCATTGCTCAGTTAGTTCATGTTAGTTAATGCATTTACTAATGTTAACTAATGAACCTTATTGTAAAGTGTTACCGAATATGGAATTAACTTATAGATAGAAACTACCACTAGACTAGATAATAAACAATTCATTATATTAGAACTTATTCAGATGACTAGCACCTATTCATTTAGTCACTAGTCTATGTATGTATGTATTCATGTTACCTTTGCTTGCTTCTATTGTTACCTGGTAACAAACTGATTCTTTTTGCTATTAGAATCTGTAGCCAACTTTCAACTTGGAGGCTAGCCTATGTATTCTTTTACAGTCAACTTTTCATATGTATACTAGTATCTGTCCAATTTTTCAAGTAAGTTACTAATGGACACTAGATATCTTCATTAGTGTGTAGTCCAAAATATTGGTTGAAATTTTTTTTAATTTGACAACCTTCTACAGACATGCCGGTAAGATAATCAGTATGGCCAGTAGCCTACTTTTTTTTCCTTCTATATTATATATTTTAAAATATTTTAGAAGTGATATTGTTTGAAACCATAAACAGGTTTAATATGAACTTTTATAATTAGAACTGAAACTTGGCAACCATTAAATGTAAATGTAGGACTGCATATTTGTCATATTCAACACAATATATATATATAAAAAATGTCCTACATTTACATTTAATGGCATATACATACATTTACTAGGGTGTAACGATACCCTCATGTCACGATTCGATACAAATCACGATACTGAACTCACGATACGATATTATTGCGATACTCCAAGACATATGGTAAAAGGTTAACAAAAAATGTACTGTTGATTAAAATGAACTTTGATTTTACTTTGATATTATATTGTGGGTTTAAATGAATAGGCTTGGACTTGGTGCTTGTAACCCAAGGACAAAATGGACACCAGAACAAAAATATTCATGATTCTGAAGCTGAAAATACAGAATTATTTTAGATGAATATGCTCTGTGTCACTGACTAGATATATTTAAAATAATGTTGACCACTTTTTACTAGTAACATAATACATTTGGCAATATCAGGACCCACAAATATTCCCCATTGCATTATTATACATTATAATCAACATTCAACATTATATATAGTAGTTTAATGTAGTACTGACACTAAAACTTTGAAAAAAAAAATAAGTCTACTATCCACGATACATATTGTCACTATCCACGATACGTATTGTTGCATTGGTAACACTTTACAATAAGGTTCATTAGTTACTACATTAGTTAACATTAACAAAGAATGAACAATACTTCTTCATCATTTGTTAATCTTTGTTAATGTTAATTTCAACATTTACTAATACTTTATTAAAATCTTGTTAACATTAATTAATGCAATGTGAACTAACATGAACAAACAATGAACAGCTAGATTTGTATTAACTAACGTTAACAAAGAATAACAAACACAGTAACAAATGGTTAGTTCATGTTAGTTAATTGCATGAACTAATGTTTAATAAATGAACCTTATTGTAAAGTGTTACCGTTGCATTTTTGTATTGCGATATATTGTGGCACGATATATTGTTACACCCCTAACATTTACATATACACACACACACTACCAGTCAAAAGTTTTAGATTGTTTAATGTTTTTATAAGAAGTATCTTCTGCTCACCAGGGCTGGATTTATTGTATAAAAAAATAATAAAAACAGTAATATTGTGAAATATTATGACAATTTAAAATGACTGTTTTCTATTTTAATATATATTATTATTAAAATGTAATTTATTACACTGAAAAAAGCTTTTTCAGAATCATTACTCCAGTCTTCAGTGTCACTTGATCCTTCAGAAATCATTCTAATATGCTGAATTTATGCCCACAAAAACATTATTATTACTTTCAATGTTACAATTACTTTTCACTGTTTTCAACATTAATAATAATCATACATCTTTCTTGAGCAGCAAATCATCCTATTAGATTGATTTCTGAAGGATCATGTGACACTGAAGACTGGAGTAATGATGATGAAAATTCAGCTTTGATCACAGGAATAAATTACACTTTACTATATATATTCACAAAGAAAACCGCTGTTTTAAATTGTAAGAGACTTCTTTTAAAAACATTAAAAATATTACCGATCTAAAACTTTTGACCGGTAGTATATATATATATATATATATATATATATATATATATATATATATATATATATATATATATATATATATATATATATATATATATATATATATATATAAATTAAATGTAATAATTTTCAATCGTTTTGCAAATACTTTAATCTCTGAAGTTTACGTGTTACAGTCAAATTAGACGTAAACATCTAATTATTTTCCTAGGCATGACGCAAATGTGCTAAGGACTGTAGGTACATAATAATGAATAGTTACTGGTAAAACTGGAAACGTGTAATAGCACAATTAGCAGGAAAGAGGCCGCACTATGCATAAACTGTTTATTTTGCACAAATGCGTTTCGGCTCGTGCCTTCTAAGTTTGCAACAAGATAACAATGTACCAAATCTTATATAACCACACCAACTGACAGACCCATATTCATATCAACCAATAATTTTAAATTAATGCACATGTTACCAATGTTTCAATCAGTCCATTAGTGAAAGACAAAGGCTGTTATATATATTTAGAATCAACATAGAATTACACATACTAGAGTTATGTTTACAGGAAACAGCTTAGTGACAGATCTTCATTCATTCCATTGGGGATACATGTGTTTAAACTAAAAATGTATCGAGCCTCTCTTTGAAGGAGGCGATTCTCACGGTCTCCCTCTCTTGAAGACCAATTGACACACTCTAGACCCATACATTTGAGCATATTGGCATTATGTCCCGCAGAATTGAAATGTCTTGCGACTGATGATTTGTCATCATACTTTCTGATAGCGCATTTATGCTAAAAAATTCAGGTTTTCAATTGTCTCTTTGTTTTACCCACATTAAAAAGCCTTTAAGGACATGTCAGTTAATACACAATAAAGCAAAATAAACGTTTGTGCAAAATAAACAGTTTATGTATAGTGCGGTCTCTTTCCTGTTTATATATTCTAATCATCAGGCCAGCATTCTTAAAAACCAGTAAAGATACAATAGAATATCAAAGCAATACTATGAATATGTTTTAGTGAACAAAATGAATACTTGTGTTACTTGTGATATAAAAAAAACTTTACTAGTGACTGTTGATTATTTGTAATCAAAAAACATGTAACACAAAAATAGCTAGTTAGTAGGAATAAATGTTTAAAAAGGCTTGCCACACACCATTGTATTGCAGGCACTGCTCTTTATTCATTTACTTTTATATTTGTTTTACTTGTACTAAAAACACTAGCTTAGCTTTCCAAAAGACTTTCACATTGGTGTTTCTCTGTTTGAGGGACAAATCTATGTTTGTTTGAGCCTTTCATGTTTTGCAGTGATGTACATTGTCTATCCTATAGAGATTTTTTTTTGTTTTGATAAGAAAGAATATTATGTCTGCCCAGTGTAGATATACCTTTATCTCTGCCTCTTCTGGCTGTGTGTAAGTTTAAGAAGCTTAAGCAGTTTAATAATAGCATATTTGGGTTAATTCTGAATTTATAGGCATCTCCTCGCCCTTGAGTCTAAAGGGCTTCAATATGAAATGTACAGTATTTAAGTCATTTCTGCTACTTTTAACTGCCAAGTGCCAATTTTCTCAATCCAGTAGTATAACATATTTTCCAACACTTTCCTATAATTTGAATTAGGACAAGGATGTAGTCCTGGTTGAGTGAACCTTATAAACTGTAAAAAACAAAAAACAAAAAAAAACAAACAAAAAAAACCAGTAAGTAAAGTAAGTAAATTAAAAAAGGTATATATATATATATATATATATATATATATATATATAATTTATTTTTTTACATGTTTAAATATATGTATACGTTTGTTAAATGTTTTAATTTCTTTGTAAAAATATATTTTTGTTTAATTTGCTGTAGCTAATAACTGTCAATTATACATCTATAATGTAGTATATAAATATATTATTTTCACAATTTTTTTTCTAAGTTTTATTTTGCATCCTTGGCATAACAACACATGTAGATGATCAGTTAATAAAAGTGTAGTGACAGTGCAGCACTGGCCTGATAGGCTATAGCACATGACCGTTCTGTCAACTGGCCCAGAAATACTCTTTCATTGGCTGTGGGCCATCAGACCCTTTAAGCTCTGTAATAAGTCAACTGTAAGTTGATTTAAAAGTGTCCGCTTACACTTATTTTAGCGTTTCATGTATAGAAACAGAGAGACTCCCACACGAGTGCTAACACGGGCTATTGGAGAAATTGAGGGCGTTTTGAGCTGAGAATGATGGTGAATGTCTGAAGATCAAGATAAATGGTTCTCTGAGAATGTTGTGTGAATGTTCAGTAAAGGAACACAAGCATTATGAATTGTTCTGTCTTATCTACTCTTTTCGGGAAAACAGCAAAGGCAGTCTCATCCAACTTCTTGACTGATGACTCAGGAGTGGGTGGGATGCCTCTCCTTCCTGAGGTCTTCCTCTCTTAATGCCCGTGCAGCACTTTTTCGACCAACTTAAAAAAAAAAACTGAGCACTTGATTGCACTTACTACCAGTCAATTGCACTCAATCTAATCACTCATGATCACAGTAGTAGTTTCATATATTTTGTTGCAATGAGAGGAATAATGTAGCAATAGCTGTATAAATGAATGGGAATTGATTATACAGAGCAAATTTTCCTGTATTGCATAATTTGTTGTGTGTGTATTGGTCTTATGGGTAGACAGTGTTGTGATGGGACTGTTTCTGTTCATAGGCTCAATAACTCAGCAGACCTCTCAGCTCTCTTCTTTATGAGGTGACGGTACCGAGATGCATCAGCAGACATAGAAGAGACCAGGACAGTGCAGATAAGGTAAACAACCTTACCAAACACAAGAGTTACTTGACATTAACTGTGTGGATAGTATCTTTAGCTTGTCCCTCTCATTTTCTGTATATCCTCGCCTCCTTTTTCATTTTTCTGATATCATATCCATCTACACCAGCGGTGCTTCAAAGACAATGCCACAGGAACCATCTGGCAGGCACACGTGCCCAGCAGCGTGGGCGTAGTTATTAAAAGACCACGCTGAGAGACGCATACCACCAGCATGGCACAAACAAACACTCAATATTCCTCTGACCTCTATGCCATTGAGAAACTGTGTACTCAGAGTTTGGTTGATGAGAGAATGAGTTTGAGAAGTGGAGAATGAGTTTGGGAGAAGACATAGCCTGGCATAGCCTTAAAACCCGTAACTCCATTTATAAACCAGGAACATACACAACAAAAGAAATGATGATTTTTTTTCTTATTTGTAAAAGAATATTTTACAAATAAAACAACAAAATGACAATAAAAGTGCCAATTTCTACACTTTTTAAAATGTTTTCCTCCTGAATTTCAGTTATAATGTTAATCAAGGTTTCTTGCTGCAAAACAATCATTATGGTAATTAGGTTAGAAAAAAGGTTAGAATTAAATATTTTTCTTTTTTTCCATTTTAAAACACGAAAAGAGCTCTCTGGCAGAATTTCCAAACTGTTTTCTAGAAAGAATCAAAAAAAGGAATGGAATATTAGCTCAATAATTTAAAGGTTGTCCAAGTCCAAGCTTTATGCAAACAGACAAAATTATGTTATCATTCACTCATAATCTTCCACTAAGCCATAGCACCTTTTAAAGTCGGCATGAAACGGGCATCAGCGATAGACTTTTCTTCTCTATTTTGATGTATATCACATATTTAGCTTTAATTAGGGCCCAAGCCCTGAAAGGCGCAGAGCCCTATTGTTTTCCTTCCGATTATTTTTTTTTTTTTTTTTTTTTTTTTTTTTTCTTTTTCTAGCGACTATTCGGGCACTTTTGGGGCCCTTAACATGCTCGAAAACTCTTGAAACTTTGCACACGGGTCAGAACCCGCGGCCATCAGAGCCGGGCTGAAGCTGGTACCCGGGCGTGGCAGGGCGGCTCGTCAGCGCCCCCTGGAATGGGTCCGAACACCTGGTCCATAACTCAAACACACTTGCATGTAATAATATGAAACTCGGTACACATGTCGATAGCAGAATTTCATCTATACCTCGTGTTCTTACTTTTTACCCCAGCCCAACAGGAAGTCGGCTATTGAGGTTTTTTGGTAAAACACACGCAATGAACTTTTAAATACTCCTCCTAGAGCTCTGATCCAAATTCGACGAAACTCGGTCAGCGTGGAAGTCAAGACATTGAGGATGAAAGTTTGTGTGGGGATTTTTGATATCTCGAACGGTTTGGCCGTGGCGAGGAAACGAAACTATGGCGAGAAACGTGAAACAGGAAGTGTGTCATAACTTCAGCATACATTAACTGATCTGGATGAAACTTCAGCAGTGCGTTCGCTGTAAGAGGACGATCACATGGATGTGACTATTGTGAGTCAAAGTTATAGCGCCACCAACTGGCAGCAGGAAGTGTGTCACTTTCAAAATGCTTTGAAATCACCCTCTTATTTTTACCCGATTTGCTTCAAACTTCATCTGTATAATGTAAATACACGGCAGATGAAGACCTATGAATGGATTCTTGATATCTTTGAAACTGTTGCCGTGGCGACGCATCAAACTTTACCATTCTTTTAGGATGCATTCTTTTAGGGATTCGAACATTTGTCCATAAATCAAACACACGTGCATGGATTAATATGAAACTCGGTACACTCATAGATCACATCAGGCCAAACAACTTTCGTGCTCTAAGTTTTACGACAGTTCAAACGGAAGTCGGGAATTATGTTTTTTTTTTAAAATAAATGTCCTAGAAAAACATCAAATTACAACCCATGCTGTTACCAATCACCACCAAACTCGGATATGCATGAAGTCAAGACATTGAGGATGCTAAATTACGGACGGATTTGTGATATCTCGAACGGTTTGGCCGTGGCGGATTTTTTTGACTAAAAAAGGACACATAAAGTGTGTTATAACTTGGTTAGTTTTACTGACAGTTACAAAACTTGCCGTGTATATTGTTCTATTCAAGCCAAACAACTTTCTAATTAACAATAATAAGCTCAAACCCACAGAAAGTCAGATATTGTAGTTTGAATATGATCATGCTCTTTCTGAGCTTAGGCCTGTCACACAGTCTGTGTGTGTTTGTGTGTGTGTGTGTAGGGGGAGGGGGCTTAATCATTTCACTGTGTGTCTGGCCTGCTAAAGTAAATACATTTCTTAAGCCTGGTATTTTTTAAATAAGTTTTTATTTTTATTTTTTTTATAAGTAAAGGCATATAACCTGTTTAATTGTAGTGCATTGACAATAGTTTTATATAATTAGTGTATTAATTAAATTAACTTGGTCCATAAATCAAAAAAGTAAGTAAATAAATCAAAAAGGAAGTGTGTTAAAACTTCTGCATACATTAACTGATCTTGATGAAACTTCAGCAGTGTGTTCGTTGTAAGAGGTCGAATCACATAGATGTGAGTCAAATATATAGCGCCACCAACTGGCAGCAGAAAGTGTTTCACTTTCAAAATGCTTTGAAATCGCACTCTTACTTTTACCCGATTTGCTTCAAATGTAAACACACGCCAGATGAAGAGCTGTGAAAGCATTATTCAATATCTAAGATAATGTTGCCATAGCAACGCATCAAACTTTAACATTCCTTTTTTTGATGATTTTGAGTCTCTTAGCGGCTTTTGGGGCCCTTAACGGGTTTGAAAACTCTTGAAACTTTGCACACAGGTCAGATCCCACAGCCATCAGAGCCGGGCTGAAGATGGTACCCGGGTGTGGCAAGGGGGCTAGACAGCGCCCCCTGGAACGGGGTCCAAAAACTTGGTCCATAAATCAAACACGCTTGCATGTAATAATATGAAACTCAGTACACATGTTGATCTCATCGTTTCATATATTCATATATTCTCCTCAAGCCGGACAACTTTCTAATTTACACTCATGAGCTAGGACCCACAGAAAGTCAGATATTTTGGTTTGAAAATGTTGAGTGTCTCTCTGAGCCTACACTTCTGTATGGCAAGCCCTTTTAACATTTAAAAGCTAAGTTTGACTATTCGTAATTAACATTGTAGATATCAACAACGTCTTTCTAGTCGTAATTACATTTTGGATAGTTTGTATTATCATTTAAGATATCTGTAACGTAATTGTGACTAGTCGAAACGACAGATAGAGTATGGCAAGCCGTTTTAACATTTAATCATTTTAACCTACTAGTCTCTATTTTCATGCTACTAGTACTTATTTTTTAGATACTAGTATCTATTCCATTAAGTACTAGTACTTATTCATTAGCTACTAGTGCTTATTCTTTAGATACTAGTGCCTTTTCTTTAGATACTAGTGTTTATTCTTTAGGTACTAGTACCTTTTTAAAGATACTAGTACTTATTCATTAGAAACTAGTCCTTATTTATTAGATACTAGTACTTATTCATTAGATGCTAGTCCTTATTCATTACATACCAATGCTTATTAATTAGTTACTAGTACTTATTCATTAGATACTAGTACCTATTAAATAGATACTAGTACTTATTCATTAGACACTAGTACTTATTTTCAATGGTGACTAGTAACTATTCTTTTGTTACTAGTCACATTTTTTCCGTTGACTTCTATGGTGATCTGTCATTCAGATATCAACTATTCAGTTCTGACTAGTATGTTAGTATGTATTCCAATTGTGGAATACATACTAGTATGTATTCCAAAGCAGGGGTTACGTTTTTGCACGTCGTACAGAATAACCCTAAAGGCACCAAGGTGGCGGTGCCACCGGCTTTATATGTGTGTGTGTATATATATATATATATATATATATATATATATATATATATATATATATATATATATATATATATATAAATATAGCTGCGAGCAGCGATGGAGGGCCAAAGCCGGCGGTACCGCCATCCCGGTGCCTTTAGGTAACTAAAGGCACCGGGATTGCGGTGCCACCGGCTTGGGCCCGCGATCGCTGCTTGCAGCTATACTTTATATTTATATTGGTTTTAGCTTTTGGTAATCTAATTTTACTTTAGTACTTCAATTTATACCCTAATTTAATTGGGTACAGCAACATTTATATTTTTCATTAAAGTTTTTAATCTAAAATTCATATTATATTTGATGTCTTTCAGCTTTATTTCCACTTCAATTTATTTTTAATAAACAATAGCAAATCTGTTTGTTACTAATTATGAGGTGGTTTAGCATTTTAAATGAAGTAGCTCTTTAAATCCTTGCATTTCAAAAGAATTTTGTAAATAAAAATAAAAATTGTTTCTTGTTTGAGAAGCAGTTTTACTCAGATATACATCACAATAGAGAAGAAAATTCTATCGCAACTTCCTTTTCATGCCAACTTTAAAAAGCTCTATGGCGTAACTGAAAGTGACATAGTGATGGTTCTCCTCCGTTACGGCGGTGACCCAAACCATCCGACACATCTTTGTAATTTCAGACACCAAGTCTCCTTGTGTTTTTTTCCAAGTAGGAAAATGGTGAAAACTAACATGATTTATAAGGCGTTTGCCCTGCTGACCGTGAGACCAATTACAGCAGTTCACAATACAGCAATACTGAACCATTTTCCTTAAAATAACCTAAATTTAACCTTATATTAAAACATTACCAACATTACAATACCATGATTCCCACAATGCACTGTGACGTGACGAAATTATCTCGAACAGGGTGATTCGCGTTGGGGTCAGCCTGAAGGGGGTTTATTTTGAGAGAGCCACTGACAAGATGTACGTTATCTCGCTTATTAACTGGCTACTTGCCACATGCGTAAATAATTTGACATAAAATATTGATCTTAGTTTAAATATGTTATTAAGTCTTTAAACGCAAACCTTCTGCGGAAAGAGTAGTTCTCAGTGCGGCAAGTTCAAACTAGACAGAAATTGAGGAGATACGTTTTACAGTCATACCACTTATTAAACAGCATTTCAACACATAACTATGGAGATAAGAGAGATTGATCTAGTCACAAAATGGCAGCAGCTGCGTTTGTATGAAACAAGAGCAAGCAAGTCCACGATACTGGATGGCATAATTAAATAACTGTACACAAAAAATTGATTCGACTTAAGTAGTTTTAATATTTTTTTAGCTCACCAATTGCTAAACTTCCACAAAGAAAAAAACTAGCAAGCGTTTAGCAATGCTTACTTCAGTAACCCTGGATGAGCCTTTGTTATCTGTTTTCAGTGGTTGTTATATGGGAACAACATACCGCTGGATGGCACGATTGTCCAATCAGAATTAACAATTCCACAGAGTCAGTGTAATAAATTTTATAGAATTATTTTGCAACATTTGTGATTCGAATATAGCACTAAGCAATATTGGGATCTAATTTTGGAATATCATGCAGCCTTACTAAACTGTTTTTGTTTGTGAGTGGGTTGTTCACTGAAACGCAAATTTATCTGCAGCCAAGTGACTGCATATGACCTACTTTTTTCCTGCTCTGTGACCCACAAATTGGTTTGAAAAACCCCTGGGCTAAACGAAAGTATCCTATTTGTTTGGTTTCATCACAAATGTACTACGTCAAACATAATTCAGTGGAGATAGAAAAGAGATCACATAAACAGAAATACAATGCCAGCATTCTTAAAAACAGAAATACAATTACCATATATGTCAGAGGTTGCACGCTTCTGGAGCAACTTGGGGTTAATTGTCTTGCTCAGGGACACATTGGTGTCTCACAGTGGATTCAAACCCGGGTCTCTCACACCAAAGGCATGCGTCTTATCCACTGTGCCATCACCACCCAATGTGCTGTGCTTTGTTTTTTGAATTAGGACAGTATGCTTAAAAAATTGCCTTTCACTTTTATTTATTAAACTGCAAGAAAACAATTTTAGACTCTTTTTATTGCATCTCTGTGCTGTTTATTTTTTGTTTTTGTTTTGTTTTTTGACCTGTAAATGAGTAGTGAGGTGATGGTTTCTATAATTTTTCTCCCCTTTTTCTAAGGTGTCATACATAATCCAAGCTCAAGGAAAAGAACATGTTGTCATTCTGGAGAGAAATGAGTGAGTATTTTCCTTCTGCTTCTCTTGCTTTCGCTCCTAAAGTCTTTAATATTAAATGTCAATTTATACACTTTCCTAAAGATTTGATTTAAACAAGCATGGGTAACGAAGAACAAATGTTGAGATATTCACAATGTTTAATCTTGTAGCCAAAATGTAAAAAAAAGTAGTAATTTTTAAAACAAGGTTACCTTGGGTTTAAACTTTGTTTCCAAAACCTTTTCCTCAAGGTACACCAAGCGTACACATGTCTCCTTTATAGTTTGAAAATAAGTACTGTTGTGCCTCGTTTCCACTGAGGGGTACAGTACGGTACAGTACAGTACGGGTCAGGTACACCATGATCAGGCTTGCGTTTCCACCGCCAACAGTACCCTTACTTGATAGGCGTGGTGTTTGCTGGAAAGAAGCGATCGACGTCATTTTCGCGCGAAGAAAGCGACATAGTAAACAACAATGGATGACAGACAGCACAGCAGATCTTGTTCTTGCTTCTCAACATGTTTGTCACTAGAAACAAGCGCTGGCATTAGGCGTTTCTCAATACCAAGTAGCCATCGCAAAGTCCGACTCAGGAGAATGATCCCTGCTAATGGAACAGCGCGTTCTTGAAAGCGCCACTCAGCTCGCTCTGGCTCTGCGACTCCGGTTATCTCTGTATGTACATTTTAGGCAATAATGAAACGAAATGTGTTATAAAACACCACTCTGCTTCTTTTCGATTTCATTTCAATACATTTTAAACATTATAAAGCACACAAATGTGGTTCAGGCAACGCATAGCCTATTGATTATATTCACTGCATGTATACGTAACGTTATATTTATAACAAAAGTAAATATAAAACACAACCCTGCCTCTTTTCGTTTAAATGTAAAAATATTAAACATATTCCAGGCAATATGTAATGTATTGCATATCGTATTGGTACAAATGTTGCAATAAACAACAGATTATCTTGTAATACAATTTAAGAAATGACAAAATTATCTCTTTTTGTTGCATTTCAGTTTTATCAATAATAGCCATTATAAAAGTATAAGTAAAAGGTACAAACAGATATACAGTAAAGCTTAAATAACATAAATAAACAATTCAGTCAGTCAAATATACAAATTCAGCGCTCAAAGATATGAAACTTCACGTAGCCTTCTGCCAAAACTATTGACCAGGGAACGAATTATAGATTCACGAGACCAAAGATCACCTGTTAGGTTTATACAAGACGAACTATATCTCATGTTTAACTACTACAGAGACGTCCGAGTCAGCGGCAAACATCAGGATGACTAGCCGAGGAAAAGCTGTTCCAGGTGGGGACACGAGCGCGAGCGTCCGGTGATCGCTTGAAATGGATCTCAGTCAAATTATCATAAATCTATAAATAAACCACATATTTGAGCTTTAAAAAACTACTTTCTCTCTTAAAACTACATTTCGTGACACAATAACAGTATAATTATATTTCAACTGTATGCTTCTAATGCCCTTAGCACGCGAGAGTGACGATACTCTGTCCACCAATCACCGTTCTGCAGTGAGTCTAGCTCGACCTTTTAGTACCCTTTCACTGTGCTAGGTACCCCAACGAAAGGGTACCCAAAATAGTGGTACGGTACGGTTCGGCTTTTTGGTACCATTCACAACTTTTGACAGTGGAAACGCAAATAAATGCGTACCGAACCGTACCCGTACCGTACCGCTCAGTGGAAACGAGGCATTGGTGTGCCTCCATGAACAGGGTTAAGAAACACTGGGTCAACATAAGCCTAGGTTACTATGTTTAATGAAAAACATATGAAGCCAAGGCACTCAAGAATAATGAGATCTACAAAGGCTTTACTTTGGAGGACTCACAGGAGAACATCACATTTTAAAATGTATTAATATAGAAAACAGTTATTTTAAGTTGTAATAATATTTCACAATACTACAGTTTTTACTGTTTTTATTAAATAAATTCAGCCTTGGTGAGCATTAGCATATTGATTTTTTTAATATTAATTAACCCTCTATGGCATGACTTTTTATTTTCTGGGGAAAAAAATCTTTCACCCAATTTTTTGGGAGCTTGGGGGTCCCTGAATAATATATCCATCATAAAATGTGAGCCCCCCCATCCCTGAACCCGATATTGGTTTGTTGCCTTAGGGCAACAATGTGCTACAAGGGTACAAAAACTCAAAGGTTTTCTACATAGGTGGAATAGAGAAAATAAGCAATATGTGCATTAGAAAAAGTATACTCATGTGCGTGCACTACACATACTCATGCGCATGCATTAGACATACTCATGCGCATGCACGTGCACTACACATACTCATGCGCCTGCATGTGCGCTACACATACTCTGTGCGTGCACTACACATACTCATGCGCCTGCGTGTGCATTAGATATACTCTGCGTGTGCACTACAAATACTCTGCGTGTGCACTACACATATTGGCTACTCTGCGTGTGCACTACACATACTCATGCACGTGCACTACACATACTCATGCGCCTGCGTGTGCACTACACACTCTGTGCGTGCACTACACATACTCATGCGTGTGCACTACACATACTCATGTGCTTGCAGTACACATTCTCATGCGCATGCACACACGTACATTTTTTTTATTCTTTGTATATTTTTTATATTTTTGTATATTCTTTGAGTTTTCTGAATTTGTAAAAACAAACTTCCCAAGAGAAATTGAATGCACCATATGGCCCTAACCCTATGATATTGCCTGAATAAAAGTGGTCTAACTGCACAGTGTTGCCCTGAGGCAACGAACAAAAAAACACATTTTTAATATATGAATAAAAATAGAATAAATATTTAAACAATCAAACATATTTCTTTACATACTGATGTACATGCATGTATTTTTTAATATAAAGTTATTTTAACTTAAACATGTTAAAAAGTTATTTTTATCTTACTAATTGGTAGCACCTTGTACCATGTGGCTTTGCTTCATTAAAGGACTGCTCCACCCCCAAACAAAAGGTCACACCCACTTTAGCCCCTCATTTCATTGAACAGACATGTCAGGTGATATCATATATTTAAAAAAAATATATTAAAAAATTAAAGTGGTGGAGTGAGGTCCAAAAAGGTGGTTTGTTGCCTGAGAGCAACACCATGCCATAGAGGGTTAATATTATTATTAGTGAAAAGCCTAATGTATGTCCTGCATTCTAGACCTTCCTTATATTAATTACATTATGGTTATTTAATAGATTGTTCTGTTGTGAAATGTTTTGCCTTGTTGTAAATCAGAAGCTTGTACAGAATGGAACAAAGTTTTAATATTGTCAGCTTTTTCACCTGTCAGCATTTGGGCCCCATTCAAGTTAAGGCTTGGCATAGACTGAGCTTAATTTATTTTTTATTTTTTCCTTGTGTCATCCTTTCCAGAATGGTTTTAGAATTTGGACTCGTTCACTATTGTATATGCTTTGTGTATTTGTACATAACAGTGTAGAAAAGCTCCAAAAGTTCTCAATGTAAATGTCTGCTCTTTATATATGTATAGACCATTTTGCAAGATGTAAACAACACTGGTCCAGAAGCACTTCCTGTTTCAGTTTTTTAACACTACATAAAGCTGGGATAAAATACAACCAACAGAACATATACAACTGAATCAAAAAGTTAAACAAACATCTTTAACATGTTTTCTTTACATGTGAAATAAAGAAAACAGTTACAAACTGAAACAGGAAGTGTTTCTGGACCTGTGTTGTTTACATCTTGCAAAATGGTCTATAAGTTATTTTAAATATTGCTACATGTAGGCAGACCTTGTTGGACAATCACCACATAATTGCCACACAAATAAGGTCTCTTGATAATATCAGATTTGACATGCAGCTGAACAAAGCATGGGGGGGATGTTTCACTTCTTGTTCTCTAGAATGTTTTCTCACATAATGCGTTTCATGTCAGATACATTTTCCAGTACTCCTTAATGCACTCTGAACACTCACTTTAATATTTAGATTAGGGATGTGCACGAATATTCGAATTTTCAAATATTCAATATGTAATTATTATTCGAAAAATAAAATACTATTCGAATTTTGAATACGTTGCTTTGCTGGCCGTAAATGCAGTGAGTCCATGATAAATCCTAAAGAACTAACTCGCAGTTACAATTAAATGCTCTGGATGGCGCTGTGGAGTGTGTTAACAAGTTGTCTGTATTTGATCACATAATGGTGTCGTCTGCCTCGCGAAGTTGGGAATAAACATTACTTGAAAAGGATCTTACTAAACGGAAATGACTTTTGATCAAATTAACTAATTAATCTGAGTTATGATATCATCACCATGAGAAATCACATGAAATCCAAACAGTCGAGTGAGGAAAGACAGCTGTCCATCACTGCATCACGACTGCAGGTAAGCGCAGCTGGACCCCGCCTGATCAAAGATGTTAACTTATCTAATAGCAAAATGATTTTGAGACACACTTATTTTAAGTTTCGTTGGGGGAGACCGGTTTAAGAACAGAAAATGCAAAGTGCTGTTAGAAACACCGTTCTCTGAAACGTCTGTCAGCGCGGCATCTTTTCTCACTCGAGCATATAAAGTGCTGGCGTCCGGCGACGCCCCTGCATGTAACGTTAGATATTATTGTTTTCTCAACATAAACGTGAAACAATATAAACACGATATTCAGTCATTTGCTGACTCGTGTGTATAGGTGTGCGTTCTGTACGATATCTACGCAATCTGCTTTAGGGTTTTTTTTTCCGCTCGCGCTGCTTGAGCATATATATATATATATATATATATATATGTATATATATATATATATATATATATATATATATATATATATATATATATATATATATATATATATATATATATATATATATATATATATATATATATATATATATTGTTTACTCATAGGCCTACTGTTTAATGTTTTCAACTAAAAGAAAACTTTAATTACTATTGTAAGCTTGTTGTGTATTGCCTAATTGTAAGCTTGTTCCAGAAATGGTGACAAAGACGTAAAAAAAAACTTAAAATAACGTCTTTTCGTTAAACATAATTTAAATAAATCGAATATTCGAATATTCGATTTTTATGAGCCCGAATATTCGAATGCAATATTTTAGAAAAATGCCCATCCCTAATTTAGATACTCAAGTAGCAAAAACATTTGTTAACACTTGGGTTATTTATTTTACAGTGTCCTTATTACACGTTTTTACTATTACTATATTACTAGTTTACCATTTTTTTACTATAGTTGTATATGTTTTTATTTGATATTACTGTGTACATAAATGTTATACTGCTAAAATGACACTTTAAATAAAAGTGCAACCAAACATTCTTGTCCCCTTAGTTTGAGAGTTTGTTGTTTTTTTGAATGCAGGGCTAGGGATGATTTGAAGATGTGCCTTCAAAGTAAAAATAAATAAATTGTACCATTAACAAGGACGAATTGCTTCACATTTTGATATAAGATATAAATAACACAGTGTGTGACCACATACAGTATCACAGTGAGTTTTTCACAGTCGGTCCTAAATGTGTTGTGGCAGGTGTGGTTATTCTTTAAGAAAAGTTGATGATTTCCAGCTATGCTTATAGTCTGTTGTAGAGAAGATGTGACAAAGGTCAGCTCATCACCAGATATTAAAGTTTTTTCACACAGTGTGTGGCCTTCTCAGATCACCCAAGATCTTAAACAATCCTAGAACAAGCCTGTTGTGCCCATCCGGTGAACTCAAACCCCTGATTTTTTTTTTTTACATCGGTATGATTATATCTCTCCCTTGTTAGAATTCTTTGGAAAACAAAAATAGAGGAAGCAGAAAAGAGGAACTCAAAATCTTAAAGGAGAACTCCGGCACAAAATGAACCTTTTGTCTAATAACACATTGGCACCTAGTCGACCGTTCTCTGAGATTTGTTTTCATGATAATCGAATGTAAAGAGTTTTATCTCTAAAAACTGTTTAGCGTATAACACTAGTGTATGGGGGCATTTAATAAGTAAAAAGAAATCTCTAGTTAATACCACTAACAAGTCTCAAAATAGCCCCACACTAACACAGTAACATAATGAGGGTCCCTAAATGCAAAATGAATCATTGAGAACTTTGTAAGTGTACAGACAGTTTAATAAGAAAATACTTTATAAAGACCACTTTGCGTACATAGGCAGTATCCATCTTTGGAAAACAGTCTTGACAAGTCAAACCACGAAACTACTGTAAACTACTGTGCTCTGTTACCAGTAGGGTTGTAACGGTATACCGGTATGGCGGTTTATCGCGATATTGACATGTACGATTATCATATCGTGCACATTTACTTATCCGCGGTAAAAAAAAAAAAAAAAAAAAAAAAACAGAATTCACCTGCACTGCCGCATGCAACTTCTTTCAGCTTGACTGCTTACACTCCATACCTGTACAGCGCTGAAAATGTCAGAGACAGAGGCTGCGAATCTCTATCTCCCGCCGAAAAAATAAATAAAATCTGCAGTATGGGAATATTTTGGATATCCGAAAAACGATCGTGGTGTTGTCCTTGAAGATGGATATCCAATTTGCAAGATATGTGGACGAAGAGTGGCTGCAAAAGCAGGAAACACGTCGAACATGTTCTCCCATATTCAGGAACACCATCCCTCCGTGAAGATAAAGGTTATTCATAACTTTTATAACTTAAGGCCATATTATTTCTGTCATGCTGAGGGTAATCCCGGTCTGTCAAAAAGACGCACACCCGTCTTTCTGTGTTACAATACAGATATGCCACGTAAAATGCGCGATTTAAAAGATAGATGGATGAATAAATCAAAATATAGCTGCAGTAGCCTAAATCAAATCGCGATGTGCGTGTCTGTGAATATACAACGCAAAAAGACTCGTGTGCAAGCCCCTTCTATATTCAGCGCGTCTCTGTATGAATGAGCAGCGCCGTTTCGTAGATCTAGTACACTCTCAAGTACGCATGACGCACATGGTTTTTAACACTAGAAGTGCCAGAATTCCAAAACTACTAGAACGGCCACAAGCGGTCATTTTGACCGTTAGATTCAAAACAGTGTTTATTTCGTTGTTAAATGATTAAATTATTTTCGTCAACCACATTTTTTCAAAGACGAAAACGAGACGATAATAATAATATTATAATGATAATGATAATAAATAGGCTAATAATAATAATAGGACTTGCAGAACTAGTGAACAGTCCATGCAGCAAAACAAACAGCGCAGGACAGGGCAGCGGAACTCGCAGGATCATCCGACATGAACGGAACATCTGGATCGGCCGTGTCTGATGGAGGAGGAAATGTTAACTTGCACCCAGGAAACGTCGCTTTCACTTTCCACCTCCGATTGTTCCCCTGCATCCGAATCATCACTCGTCAAGTTCTGAAGCATATCCAGGGCATCCTGTAGTCCGGTTTTATTTCTGATCAACAACTAATGTAGAAATTATTATATAGCAAACACCGCTGTGACCGGACGGACCTCTGTTGACAGTTGAGAGAGACCACGATCAACCGCGGGATATTTAACAAAAAAATACAGCGAAATTCAGTGCGGTCAATATGACCGTCTATGGCCGAAATAGGTAAATATGTTCATTTTTTGTTTTGCCTTACGTTTATGTAACTTAATTTATATGAAAACCATTTTAAATGAAAATACAGACAATTTTAGGAAAAGTCAGGAACCAGCAGGATTTAATTATTTTTTTCAACAAAGTTATTGTAGATATAAAATTCAAAACGGTCAAAATGACCGTTATGGCCGTTCTAGTGTTAAAGCTGTCTCACCCACTATGTGAAGACGTGAACACATGAACATATACAGACAGAGAACACTTAATGTGCACTTTATAATTGTTTTTTTAAAAGAATAATCATCAAATACACTGAATGAAACTCATAGGTGTTCAGTACAACCTGTAAAAAAAAGTTTGGTTTAGTAGGACTAAAATAATGACTAAAATATATTACTATTGTGTATAATTTTTTTGTCCATGTTTTAATTTAGTAAACCTCTCTTGTGTAGACAAACTAAAGTTGTTACATTTTATCGGATTGCATTTTCAAAAATACATTTTGTATTCAATCACAGAATCCAGACCAGTTATTTCAGACAACCCAGAATTTCTGAGGAAATAAATATACATTTCATAACTCTATTAAAAAAACTTGTTACAATAAACCATGTTCAACCAAAAAACATATCTTTTTTATTAATTTAAGGGCCATTGTAGCTGATGATGATTATAATAATGATAGTTTAATATCGATATACCGTGAAAACCGTGAAACCGTGATATTTTCTGAGACGATTATCATACCGTGAAAATCTCATACCGTTACAACCCTAGTTACCAGTAGGCGTGGCCTCCTAGGGCAGCAAAGCATATGCATTATGGGAGTTGTTGTCTTTCATCAACATAAGCCAAAAATACTTTTTCTGGCTTCCGTCAAACTGGAAGGCTCCAAATTCTAATTAATTATAATTTCACATTTCCACTACATAAATAACCAATTTTAAATACACATTCATCTTTCCAGAGGTGAAGTATCCCTTTAAACAAACATCATTAATATTGTGTAACTTGTCCACTGGAGGCAAGTTGAAGATGAACCCAATTGCTGTTTATTACAAGAAGTGAAATCAATACAAGAAAACAGAACCAAATAACTGGAAAATAACCAGACAGACTTGACTTGAAAACCAAAACAGAACTCAGAACTCAAACCAAAACAGAACTGAATAAAATATGAATTACCGGTAATACTTTAACTTAATATATTAATATCTTTAAAATAAAAATACTGACCAAAACTTTTAAACAATATTTTTTTGGGATCTACAGTGTATTAAATGTTTATTATTATATTATTATTATTATAGTATATTAAATACCTGAAACAATGAATCCTTACATAGTGGTGTGTGTTTTCTTTTTTCTCTCAGATTGCTTCTTCCAGAGGATTTCACTGTGTACTCTTATGCCAAAGATGGCTCGCTGGTCACAAAGAGACCAAACATGACGGTATGTCTCCCAATGCCACACCAGCACAAAGTTATTTTACAGCAGCTGTCTACGTCATTTTCATCAAAATTATATATATAATTTAATTGTCTTATTAGTATATTTTAAAAACAAACAAATACATACTTATTTGCATATGAAAATATAGCATAGAAATGCTGAATGCTTTTCTATTTTACACTTTAACTGGATGTCTAGCATCACCGTCAGTCTGCACTGAGAGCTTGAGCATTGGTTTATTTATATTTAACTCGGATTTGAATGCTCAGAGCTCAGACTCACAGGATGTGAAACCAAGAACACTCAAATCAGGCATTTTATAGACGCAAAAAAATACATTACTGACAATCAGTAATGTAATGCTAATATATTCTTTCGTACAACAAAAATGAAACCACAGAAGGCAGGTGAGAACAGCTGCCTTGTATCATCAATGTGGTATTGTCTGCTGTTGTAATTGTTGATGCAATTTCCTCAGAGCCGTGACCAAACACACACACAGCATCTGATGCCAAGAGCAGTGGAGTAGTTCTGGGAAGAGCTGCATTACTCACACTAACTGGAATTCAGTTTTACACCACTGTAAGAAGTGATAGAGGCACAAAACATATAAAAAGAATGCAGCAGAATGTATATGCACTCAAAGAATTTGGTGTAGAAACAATTTTCGCTCAAAAAAAGTCTTATTTACAACTTTGAAAAATATTTTTACAGTGTGAAAAGAGTGAAAGGAGAGTGGGGAAGCGCATTCTTAATGAAGTTCTTTATCGTTGTGTTCACTGATGAATGTCTGCTTAGAGATGTAATATGAGTCACTGGCCCTGACCTGAATGAAGTCACTCAGTTTGCAACGTGCATTTGAGATTTGTCACGCTTTCTTTCATTGTGCTGACTTACTGTCTCAGTTCACCTATACTGTAAAACATTTGGACTTTGATTTACTTGGAAAAAGCTAAGAAACAAATTTCACTCACAAATTGGTAGTAAATATAACAGTATGGTTTCAAGTAAAATCTACACAAAATTCTTTTGAATTGGTAATTTGGAAAGGTAATTAGTATTGTTTAGGTTGTACAGCGAGTATAAACTCAAATTACCTTGAACAATCTGCTTCATTGAGTCTTCAATCTGTTGACATAAACTGATGTACAGCTCTTCCTACCAAAACAACACACACACACACGCTATGAATGAATAATTCATTAAATTGAATCAAGCACAATTTTAGCATATAAAGGAGGATATATATACACTGAAAAAAAAATTATAAACGCAACACTTTTGTTTTTGCGCCCATTTTTCATGGGCTGAACTCAAAGTTCTAAGACTCTTTACTGTATTGTATTTAAAAAACAAATGCTGATATCTATGGCCATGTATGCTGGCCATGCAAGAACTGAGATGTTTTCAGCTTCCTGATCCTTGCAACATGGGGCCGTGCATTATCATACTGCAACATGAGGTAACGGTCCTGGATTAATGACACAGCTGATTGGTTTATTTCACGTTATGCTCAAACCACACCTATGAGTAATGTAGCTATTTCAGACCAACCCATTTTAGATTTGTGTTGGGCATAACAGTCATTTATCCCACCGGTAAAATAGCAACAGCGCCCAAGATCCGCCAACAAAGTTACTTGCGTTTCAGATCATTAAAATAGGCCCCTTAGTGTTTTTAGTCTAGATTTAAACTGACAGAGTGTGTCTGCTTCCTGGACAATGCAAGGGAGACTATTCCAAAGTTTAGGTGCTAAATAGGAAAAGAATCTACTGCCTACAGTTGATGTTGATATTCTAGGTAGGGATTATCAACTGGACAGAATTTTGAATCTTGATTTATATATATATATATATATATATATATATATATATATATACACTCACCGGCCACTTTATTAGGTACCCCATGCTAGTAACGGGTTGGACCCCCTTTTGCCTTCAGAACTGCCTCAATTCTTTGTGGCATAGATTCAACAAGGTGCTGGAAGCATTCCTCAGGGAGTTTGGTCCATATTGACATGATGGCATCACACAGTTGCCGCAGATTTGTCGGCTGCACATCCATGATGCGAATCTCCCGTTCCACCACATCCCAAAGATGCTCTATTGGATTGAGATCTGGTGACTGTGGAGCAGTGTGGGAATTATACCGCGGCCCTGCGGCCATTGCCGCCGTTGCCTTACACTTTGGCCGTCATGCCCCGTGAAAAAAAAAATCATCCTACGGCCACAGTGGCCTGTGTGCCCTGGCCCTGTCCAAGTTACATATATAAAGCGCCAGTGCGGCATAGAGGGATTGCTTTGAATAACAGCGAGCCACCCAAGAAGTCTCTGAACTTCAAATAGTTCGTGGATTCGTGCAGGTGCAATGTCATAGTCATATCGATGATCTCACGCCTCAAAACAGCAGTGCAAGAAGCACGTAAGTTAACATCAGCACCAACAGAAGAACGACACTCAAGTAAATATTAGCATAGCAAACGAGCTAGCCGGTTTGATATGATATGTTATGATTTGACTCAACACTTAGAATTACCGGTATATTAAACTTGTTAACCGTTGCCAGTGCGTCGGCGCACGTTATTAAGTTACTAGATTTAATGTTTTTACCTTGACAAACTATACATCATTAAAATTATATAAGACTCGCGTTTCAGTATTTGACCACTATTATATTCTGAGAAATTTATATTGACAGTTATGTCTTAATGCGTCAGACGTTCCCATTCATAAAAAAAACGTCTCGGGTTACGTATGTAACCCTGGTTCCCTGAGAGGGAACGAGAGCTGCGTTGTCAACGCGATGGGAACGCTCTGCGTGATTGTGTCGTGAAGCGTCTGTACAATCAGTCCAATGAGAGAGCAGGACGTCAGGTGACGTCATTGACCAGGAAACTATAAAGCACCCTTGAGATCAGACTGCGACAGCTTCTGTGAAAGGCCTGAAGCAAGTCGATCAGGGCATGCAGGAAGTATGGCAGGCGAACGCAGCTCTCGTTCCCTCTCAGGGAACCAGGGTTACATACGTGAACCCGAGAACGTTCCCTTTCAAGGGAACTTCAGAGCTGCGTTGTCAACGCGATGGGAACCCCATACCCACTATGCCATGCTGAGAAATGCCCGTTCTGTGTGAAGTCGAATGCGCACACTAAGAAGCGAGCAACCTAGCCCCGGGAGTGGAGAGGTCTAGGTCATAAAACCTGACAAATGTATGCGGCGAGGACCACCCTGCCGCATTACAGACATCATGAAGGGAAACACCCGAAATTAAAGCCTTAGAGGCAGCCATACTCCTAGTAGAATGGGCGCGGACCTCCATAGGTGAGGGACGTCCGACCGTATTATAAGCAATAGAGATAGCCTCAACTATCCACTTGCTCATTACTTGTCTCGATGCCGGGCAACCTTTCTTAGTCGAACCAAAGCAGACGAATAATTGCTCTGACTTACGCCACAGGGCAGCTCTGTGAACGTAGGCATCCAGTGCCCGGACTGGACATAACAGATTGAGACTTTCCTGATCTGTGGTATTGAAGGGTGGAGGGCAGAAGGCCTGCAGCACAATAGGACCCATCACATTCGTAGGGACCTTAGGAATGTAACCCGGCCTAGGGTATAGAAATGCTTTAACCATACCAGGTGCGAATTCCAAACATGAGGGAGCAACCGAAAGAGCTTGCAGATCTCCAATTCTCTTAATAGAAGAAATAGCGAGAAGAAACAAAGCTTTTAAAGTGAGGAATTTTTCTGAAACCTCTTCGATAGGTTCGAAGGGAGCCAAAGCCAGACCCTCGAGTACAATGGCCAGGTCCCAAGCCGGTGCTCTGGAGTGCAAGGCAGGCCTCAGCCTCAGTGTTCCACGGAGAAAACGAGTTATTAGAGGATCTCTCCCCAGAGAAGAAGCCCCCGCAGGGGATCTAAAGGCAGATATAGCCGCAACATACACCTTCAAGGTGGAGGGAGTTAGTCCAGCAGAGAAACGGTCTTGCAGGAAATCGAGAACTGTACCAACCGGGCAGTCAACAGGATTAAAGGCACGTTCTCCACACCATGTAGAGAACAATTTCCATTTGAAATAATAAAGTTTTCTCGTGGAGGGAGCTCTGGATTGGAGAATGGTCTCCACGACCTCAGTCGAGAGACCAGCACTTATGAACTGGGCCCCCTCAGAGGCCAAGCCCATAGCTTCCACAACTCGGGGCGAGGGTGAAATATTGTGCCCCCTGCCTGTGAAAGTAGGTCCCTCCTGACCGGAATCTCCATCGGAGAGCCGTCCAAGAGGGACACTAGGTCCGCAAACCATATTCTGGTCGGCCAGTGCAGGGCTACTAACAACAGCTGAACCCCTTCCTGGCGAACTCTTTCCAGAACTCCCGGGAGCATTGATATCGGGGGAAATGCATACAGGTGTAGCCTCGGCCACACCTGCACCATCGCATCCAGTCTGAGAGGAGCTGGCTGCGTGAGAGAGAACCATAACGGACAGTGAGTTGTCTCCTGAGTTGCAAATAGATCGACCTGAGCCTGACCAAAGTTCTCCCATAGGAGCTCCACCACCTCGGGGTGGAGTCTCCACTCCCCGGGCCTCAGCCCCTGCCTCGACAGAATATCGGCCCCCACATTCAGATACCCTGGAATATATATTGCCCTCAGTGACAACAATTTCCCCTGGGGTCCATAGGAGGATCTGCAGAGCCAACTTGTATAAAGCTCTGGACATCAGACCCCCTGATGGTTTATGTAGGAGACCACCGAAGTATTGTCCGTGCGGACAAGCACATGTTGGCCCCTCAGGTCTGGCAGGAAGTATTTGAGAGCCCGAAACACTGCCATCATTTCTAGTTGGTTTATATGCCAAGACTGCTGATGGTCCTGCCACAGACCTGTCGCCGAGCGGCCACTCATGACCGCCCCCAGCCTGTCAGGGAAGCATCCGTCGATAACGTGACGCGTCGACAAGGAACCCCCAAAACTGGGCCCTGGGCAAGGAACCAAGGTTTCTTCCACATGACCAAGGCCCGTAAGCATTGCCGCGTGACCTTGATCATACGAAACGGGTTTCCCCTCTGAGAAAACCCCTTGGTCCTGAGCCACCACTGTAGGGGTCTCATGTACAGAAGGCCAAAACTTATCACGTTGGATGCCGCTGCCATGAGCCCCAACAGTTTCTGAAACTGTTTCACAGTGAGTGACCGGCCTAGTTTCACATTCTTTACGGCTGTAAGGATCGCAGTTATACGTGCTGGAGCCAATCTTGCTTGCATCATTGTCGAATCCCACACTACCCCCAGATAAGTGGTCCTCTGTGCTGGAAGGAGCACGCTTTTCTTGGTGTTTACAGACATGAAAATCACTCACCTTTCGGCGAAATTCGCCGTTTTGAAACCAAAATAGGTGACCTACGTGAATCGTGTAGATTCGATGAGAAAATGTTTTGAGGGAGGGGGGGGTATAATATAAATGAAGCCGTACTATAGTATAATGTGAGGTAGGAATTAATATCTAAGTCATTAAATTCAAGTTCGCGTAAACGTTTCCCTCCGCTGCGGCTGACAGTAATTCTCAATTCAGTTCAAACAAACAGCGCGTCGACTCCTCAGTCATTCTCCATTCAAACAGCACAGCGTGTCGTCAGTCATCAGCATTCAAACAGCACAGAGCGTCGCGTTCAGCAACGATGAATCTCTCTCCAAGATGATTAAATGTTAATATTATTATACTATAGACGATCTGTAGATAAAGTTCTATGGTTTCGTATACATTGACTGTCTTGCTGTAGTACCTCAATCATGTTTATCATCCTTTACCGCGTGTCTAGATCACAACACTGGAGAGCACTATCATTGTTCTTCACGCGCACAGTAACTGAAATTTAAAACTGTTAAAAGAAAAGGCTCAATAAACTATTGCATAGATAGATACTGTATAATACACTATGCATCGATATATTTCCTTTGTGCTTTGAACTTGTCAATGCGGACTCGAAGAGCTCTATGGAAGAGCTGCGCGCTGTGACTCATGTTGCCTCAAGCGCATCATTCAGCGCTAGCGATGCGCATTGGAGTTTTTTATAATCAAATCATAATACTTTTGCGCAATGAAAAAATACCAATAGTATTTTTTGGTTCTGTTCTGTCTATCTAGCATATGGTGCTGCCTCATTAAACAGCTGTGCTATACATTTGTGCTATATACATATTCTTAATTTTGTAGTAGACTATAAAATATTTGATCTTTTTGATTTTTATCTTGTTTTTCATGAATGCATTTTACAACAATACAAAGATCAATGTGCAACGTTTTACCAGATTTAGTGCTACAGTTACTGTCTCATATTTGTTCCCCACTATTTTTTTTACTAAATGTTCTGATTTTATATAATTATTGTTTTTCTAGACTAAATTTGCCTGAGTTACCCACTAATCTAGTTTATGATATAATTTTTGTCATAGTTTATGGTCATATTTTTGTTGTTGTTGTTTTTCTTGAAGTTGTCTGTATTAAGTAGACTGTGTTTAACACACAAAAGAGTGATTATCAGTTCAACACACAGTTATAGAAATTCTACAGATTATTATTATTATTATTATTTTTTTTTTTACTGCGATGGTAACGGATCGGTATCGATCTTTTAAAAAAAAATATTATTAAAATAAGGCCATAATATTTTTGACTCATTGCTGAAGTTAAGTTTCTCAAGCTCTCCCCAGGTTGGCAAAAAATGCATCTCAAAATGCATCAGATTGAGGCTTTAATTATGGAATATTTAACATTTTCTTACGGGGAGCATGCCCCCGAACCCCCCTGAGGGGTAATATCCTTCTCACCTTTTTCACCCCTGACCCGTTTTCATGCCTGTGTTTAGCCCGTAACCCCAACCTTTTCATGTGTGACAGAACAACATCTCGATGTTGAACTGCCAACTGCTCTGACTGAGCTAGGATCAACCAATTGTCGATATAATTTAATACGCGAAACCATTTCGTAAAAGTGCGGGGTGATAAACCTAGGCCGAACGGAAGGACCCGATACTGGTAAGCTTCGCCCCGAAAGCAAACCTCAGGAACCTCCTGTGATGAGGATGGATGGATATGTGAAAATAAGCGTCCTTCAAGTCTATTGTGACAAACCAGTCCTCGGACTGAATCTGTGACACGATCTGTTTGAGTGTAAGCATCCTGAACTTGAGTTTTTGAACTTTGCTGTTTAGCTGACGCAGATCTAGAATAGGACGTAACCCACCATCTTTCTTGGGAACGATGAAGTATCGGCTGTAAAACCCTGACTCTCTAACCTGGCCCTAGCCAGATGAATATCGCTCCGCCTAGCTCCACTCATCCATCTGGAACCGATCTATTAAAATGGCGTTTCAGAAGGCTGGGCCTTATCAAAAATTCTTGCATACGATTGGATAAGCCACGTGTCTGTCATCTTGATCGACGTGCTATTTCAACCACTCACACCGAGGCCAACCCGTGACGCTGATGGGAGCGACGCAGGAAAAAACAAAACAGAATAGCCATCAATCAGCGCAATGTCGGTAAACGATCAATGCCGTCTGTGCCATGAAAATGTGCGGATAAAAGGCAACATTATGCACAGCAAACTTATTTTTAACAAAGAAGCCAACCAAAAAAGTATACACGAACGACAGAACTCGGTTTAACATTGTTACAAGTTCAGGTAAGATCATGTCGGATATGCAGTCGGTGCTTTCGCTTTATCGGCAGACTCTGAAGATGCCGTTCTCTGGTGTTCTTTTAATGAAACAATGTTATTTAAACTGGACAACACGGATGAAATAGCAGCATCAGTGTTAACGCTTGCTTCCTCGATGCGAGCCGCCATTGTTGTCTGAATCAAAACGGTCTCACGCACCGGTCGCTTCTCCACTACGTCACATCTGTGATACTCCCGCCCTGCGTCCTGATTGGCTAGGCCATAAAATTGCTTGGAGAAATCACTCTCAATGGGAGAGGTTCCAGATGGATGTGAGTGGAGCTAGGCGGAGCGATATTCATCTGGCTAGGGCCAGGTTACTGACTCTCTGCTGGTAGGAGGAACCCTTTCTATAGCCCCTTTTTGCAAAAGCGTCATTACTTCCTGTTCCATAACCTGAGCCTGCTCGGGGACCACCACTGTGGGAAGGACCCCCAAAAATCTGGGTGGACGAGAACCGAACTGAATTCTGTACCCTTTTTCTATCACATGCAGGACGCATTGAGAAATATCTGGCAGTAGTTTCCACGCTACCATGAATTCCACTAAGGGGACCAGTCTCTCGAGACTGGTCTCGGGATTTTGTTTATCGGACACTTCGGTGCCCTGAAACGGCGAACCGACAGGGAACAACCGAACTGACCGTTCTACGACCCTCCTCGGAGGACCGTATGGCGACGCTGACACCTCGGTGCCCTGAAACGGTGAACCGACAGGGAACAACCGATGTGGCAGCGCTGCGATACTCCTCGGAGCATCGCCCCCCAGAGGGCGCTGAGGAGGAATGATTTCTCGAAACCATCCCTCCCCAGAGGGGACCACACTCAGAAGTCTGACCCCTTGCGAGTCAGGACTTCTTCTTACCCCAGGTCTTTTTAGAGATGACAGTCCTCAGATCTTGCCTACCCCTAACTGACCTGGATTGTGACCACCACTGAGGCTCCGAAGATTGTGGAGGAGCCCGGGCGGCCACGCTTTGCCTTTGGCGTGCTCTGTGTGAGGAGCTAGTACTCGGCTGAGGCTGCTCAGATTTAATAAAAGTTCTATGACCAGCAGCCTCGGGAATAACAAAACGGCGAGGAAGAATTTTCTGAAACGCAGCTGACTGCTTTTTTGTTTCTTGAAATCGATCGACGACACAGTTAATAGCGTCGCCGAACAAACTTGATGGTGACATCGGTGCATCTAACAGAACAGATCTATCTTTTTCCTTAATTTCAGATAAATTCAACCATAGGTGGCGCTCCGTGGCCACCAGGGCTGCCATAGACCGGCCCACTGATTTGGCCATCTCCTTAGTGGCACGGAGCGCTGAGATCTGTCGTGCGACGCAATTCTCGAATTGCGTCAGCGCTCACCTCCTCGCGTTCATCAACTTCCCTCAGCAGATCAGCCTGGTATGCTTGTAGTATTGTCATTGTGTGCAAGCATGATGCAGCCTGACCTGCTGCCGAGTATGCTTTACCCACCAGAGAGGATGTAGATTTTAATGGTCTGGTGGGTAACATCAGGGCTTTTAATGATGACGATGATTCGGGAGAGAGATAGCTCGCGAGCGTCTCTTCAGCCCTCGGCATCGCCGTATTACCGTGATCAGCAGCACCTATTATGTTACTATATTTAGATTAGAACACTCTGAATGAAACAGGTTTATTCCACGATCTCGCCACCTTAGTGTGGAGATCGGGAGAGAATGGTAAGCCCCGACGTGGAGGCAGTGTTTTGGATGGCAAAAATCTCTCATCAAGTATGCTTTTTTTCTTTGAAACACTTTCACTTTCATCAGCTGGCCAGTCAATATTTAATCTAGCTACAGCCCGTGACAAAACCTCCAAGAGCTCCTCATCACCGGGGGTATGAGCTGGCGAAACATCATGATCCCCCGCGTCAATGCTGACGACATCCAATTCCTCGGAACTGGATAGCGTCAGCATCGGTGCCTCAGCCCGGGAAGGAGAAACCGCAGAGCGGGCTCCTCCCTGGGCAGAGGCACTGGATCCAGCAGGTAAGGGCTGAGATAAGGCGGAGCCCGTCTCAAGCCCCGCTACCAGATCCATTTGCGAACCCCAGGATGCAAGTCGACGCTGTGCCTCGGCGACAGCGGGACCCGCACCCCGGGGAACGCGAACCGAACCGTCCTTCTCAAAGAACGCCCGGCGGGAGCGGAGCGTTCCCATAGAAAGCTTCACACAATGCTCGCAGTCAGCTCCCTCGAGAACTGACTGGGCATGCTCCACTCCCAGACAAGCCACACACAGCTGATGTGTGTCCCCACCCGTGATGAAGCGAGGGCAAGGAACAACACAACGCTTAAACTCTTGATTCGCCATTGTATATGTGTGTATATAGTGTGCTTGACAGACAACAATAAATAGACAGAGACAGAGTACAGAGATCGCTTGCTGAAGGCTACAGAAGCTGTCGCGGTCTGATCTCAAGGGTGCTTTATAGTTTCCTGGTCAATGACGTCACCTGACGTCCTGCTCTCTCATTGGACTGATTGTACAGACGCTTCACGACGCAATCACGCAGAGCATTCCCATCGCGTTGACAACGCAGCTCGAAGTTCCCTTGAAAGAGAACTCCTGTGCTGTCGTCATGACAGCGATTCACAAAACAACGTCCCTCACGGCTTTTAGCTCAAAAGTGTGCAGATTTTACGAAATATTGATCTCAGTTTACATCAGATTTATATTGACAGGAATTATATTTTATTGAATTTATAGCCAAATGCGTTGATGTAATCATTATGAGCACTGTACTGATGTGCGAACGCTCTACTGAACATTATAGTCCATCTTTGAACACATAAAGAAGAGCGTTCGACAATGCAGGAAATCCCCGACCACAAACAAAGCTAACAGATCGCTGTAACATGCACATTATGTCGTTTTAAAGACAATAAACATTTTTGCAATTATATTTGACTTACCTGTATTCTTCGAGCCATGTCAGGCATTTTTATAATAGATTATATGTATAATGTTATGATAATCGATAGACTTTATCATCGTTTCATTATACATAAAATATTATATTTTCTGTCTGATTTTTTTTTTACCTTCTAGATTGAAGGGCACTCTCTCTCATTAAAAAATATGTTTTTTATTTTTATTAAAAAAGTCATAATTCATGTCTTATTCCAAATTAGGATGTTATGGTATTAATCTGAATGGTAAAACCATCAAATTGTACTCAATGGCCTTTGTGCCCTGTCATATGGCCTTGGTGCCCCTAAAAAAAAGAAAAGGTGGAGGCCAAATGGCCTTGCCCCTAAAAATACATAGTTCCCACCCTGCTGTGGAGGCCATTTGAGTACAGCGAACTCATTGTCATGTTCAAGAAACCAGTCTAAGATGATTCCAGCTTTATGACATGGCGCATTATCCTGCTGAAAGTAGCCATCAGAAGTTGGGTACATTGTGGTCATAAAGGGATGGACATGGTCAGCAACAATACTCAGGTAGGCTGTGGCATTGCAACGATGCTCAATTGGTACCAAGGGGCCCAAAGAGTGCCAAGAAAATATTCCCCACACCATGACACCACCACCACCTTTTTCTTACAAAGAACAAAATATAATCAACTTCCGGCATCATGGGGATCACCACTGAATAATGGAGGCAGAGGATCGGTCGATATTTTCAACCAGCGTCCAAAGGAAAGTTTAAACCAGCCACAATTAATATTCCACGTGGTGTACTATGGGCCGGACTACGGCTAGGCGGTTGCGGTTGGCCTCCTCTTGATATTAGCGGGCAACGTGGAAAAGAATCCCGGCCCTGGAAGAGGAAAGCGTGGTGGAGTTTCAGACACAATGTTCAGGACCGAGAGAACAACCAGACAGACAACATTTTTTGGAGAAACAGCTGGCTCAGAATCACATACACCCTCATTAATTGATTCCCTTCATAAAGAAGTTAGGGACCTAAGAGAACTCGTTGAAAAGTGTATGGAGACAGTTGAGAGACTTGAGCATGAAAACGCTGAATTTAAGGCGAGGCACGATCGCATGGAAAATCAGAATAGGCGAGATAACCTTGTCTTCTATGGTATTCCGGAATCGGAACGGGAAACGTGGGAAGAAAGTGAGAAGAAAGTTCGTGACCATGTTACCAACTATCTTGATATGGTCCGAGCCAAAAGTGATGTGGAACTCCCGATCGAACGTGCTCACCGAGTTGGGAAGAGATCACCTGGGAGAGCGCGACCGGTGGTTGTCCGTTTTACTAGGTGGAAGGATAAGGACGAGATTTTTCAGAAGGCGAGACAGAAAACACGAGAATGGCGTGAACGAAGTAACAGTGAAGAGGATGGATCAAGAGGCCGAATAAGGGTGTCTGAGGACTTTAGCACCCGAGTGCGCGAGACACGGAGAAAGCTGGTTAACTACATGCAAACTCTTCGTTTAAATCAACCTAACATAAGGATGTCGCTTCGTTTTGATAAACTTTTTGTGGACGGCAGAGTTTTCACTTATGACCACTAGTCAGAGTCTGTGGTTGAAATTGGGTTGAATAATGAAGTCACATCTGACACTCGTGCAAGGTAGGATGACGGCCTCGGCCCAGACAAACTTACTATGATCTCATGGAATGTGCAAGGGCTAAAGACGAAAGTTAATAACAGCAAGTTAATGGACACCTTACGGGGAAAATCTATCATCTGCTTGACTGAAGTGTGGTCAAAGGAAGAATCTGAGTTCAGTCATTTATTGGCTGGTTACACATGTTTTTGTCTTACACATAAGCGTGTGGCAGCTTTTGGTCGTAACATCGGAGGTATATGTGTATATGTACATGATTCTATTGTGAAGCACTTTTCTCGAATTTGAAAACAAGCAACTGACTGTATATTCTTATACTCTGCTAAAGAGAACGGATTATTTGGTGATAATATTGTTTTTGCCTTTTCGTATATTTTTCCTGAGGGATCCAGCTCATATAGAAATAGGGAAGAGAAAAATGGCATAATTTCTTTGGAAAATGACATTCTAAATGTGATGGATCAAGTAGAAGAAGATGTTAAATTAATTATCTCAGGAGATTTTAACGCGAGAATAGGCAATGAATGTGATCACATTGAATGTGATGATTCTGAATATATAGCATGTGGTAGATATTACTCAAATGATTATTTTGAATGGAATAGAAAATCAAAAGATAAGGTTGTTAATATCTTTGTTCGCTGTCTTTTGGATATGTGTCGTAGTTTAAATATACATATTGTAAATGGGAGAGTGGCAAAAGATACGGATGGTGACGTTACATTCGTGTCCGCAAATGGATGTAGTGTGATTGATTTCTTCATCATATCCAGTGAACTATTTGTTCATGTCAGCGATTTTGAGATTCTGCAGGTGGATATCTCTGATCACTTTCCATTATTGTATACTATGAGAGTAAACATGGTTGATCCAAGGATTAAAACGAAGAATGACAGTCTCGCTAGACCCTGGATAAGATTTAAATGGGGAATTGATGGCGAGAAGGCACTTTCTGCAAAGACTATCTTATTTATTGAATGGTGACTTTTTTAACAGCTTTTTTACTAATGTGGAAGAAAATATTAATGTAGCAGTTATGATTCTGACTGATTGTTTACATGAAGCAGGTAGACTTTTGATGAATACAGTTAAGTCGAATAGTAAACAACCAATGTGGTTGGATAAAGATTGTTCATTTCAGAAACGTGTAAAAAATAATGCACTAAATCAATTCAGAAGAACAGGTAATGTGAGCAATTTGAACAGTTATGTCCTTGAGAAGCAACTTTTTAAAAATTTATGTAATAGTAAAAGAGAGCAGTATAACTCTAATGTTTTAGCTAATGTATTACAAAATGACATGAAAACACAACAGTTGTGGAAGAAAGTTAAAAGTTATGGAAAAGTTAACACAAAGGCAAATGATATCAAGGACGACAAGTGGTTAGAACACTTTACCACGTTGTTGTCCGAGTCAAAATTTGATATGGATAAAGACTTCGAAAAAAATGTGGTAAATCATCTGAATGCCCACGAAACTGTCAATTTTTATCAAGGTGAAGATTTTAAACAAGTTGAAGTTTTGGATGGCAACATAACCTATGATGAAATGATTAAAACTATTACATCCATGAGCAATGGAAGAGCGCCCGGTCCAGATGGCATTATCATTGAAATGATGAAAGCAGCATCACACATGTTGTGTCCTGCTTTGCTTTCTTTATACAATAAAATATTAGATACAGGTGATTTCCCTGAGGCTTGGTGTGAGGCTGTGATTTGCCCATTATATAAGAGTGGTGAATAGAAACAATGTTGAAAATTATACAGGAATCTCATTGCTTAATGTATTTAGTAAAATTGTTACAAAAATTTTGAACAGGAGACTAACTATTTTTATAGAAGTAAATAACATGTTTTATGAAGAACAAGCAGGTTACAGGTCTGGTTACTCCACAATGGATAATATTTTTATCCTACAGTCGGTTGTTCAGAAATATATTACAAAGCATAAGGGAAGTGTGCTGACAAACTACCTGGGAGCTCCTCCTCCCCTTCAATCAGGAGTGAACCAGGTGGATCAAATCTTCTAGGAAAATTGAGCCGTGCCAGTACCTGGCTTTGATTGTTGTCTTTAGACTGCAGTGGAAGGAGCATTTATTGTACCACAAGACTAAGGAAACTTTATCTTTGTCATCAAAGTGATTGTGCAAGACCAAGCCCTCCACAAAACTGTGAAGGACAGCCGGTAAGCGCCATATTGGCCATGTTTTGGCTAGATTGACTTAAGCAGTGTTAATAATGCTCTGCAAAAACACAAGACTCTAAACTCTTGTTGACTTGATAGGACTCTTTGCAGTGGGTTTTGTAATTTCAAATGTTGTTTGGTTTTATCAAACATGTGGGGTATTTCATTGTTTCCTTTCCAAATTCATTGTTTGACAAAGAATGTGTTTGATATGGTTAAAAGTAATTTAAATATTGTAGAAATCTTAACCTAGATATTAAACTAATTGGTAGAAAGGTATTTGGCTAGAGATACTTGGTTAAACGATAAGCAAATATAAAATTTGTAAAATTGAAATACTAACCAATTTATTTTGGTAGAACATATCTAGTTGTGTGGTTTTAATGATTCTTTATAATTCTTTACTAAAGGATGGCTTAAAACTAATGATTAAATTGAGTAAATTGAGGTTTTTATTTAAAAAATAAAATAAATAAAAAATAAAATAAAATAAAGAAAAAACAAATAAATAAAAATAAAAATAAAAAATATTTTGTATTGCATTTGGCTAAAGATACTAATTCTGATCATTTGATGTAAAGTCATGGGTATTTATTGGATAACATTTGCTTAAAATTGGAAACCTTGTAATTATAATGACAATAATGTGTTTGTCTGAGTTAAATGTAAATTTTGTTTATTTAATTTGCCTGTTGACTCAGATAATAACTTGTATTTGTCATCTCTTTTGAGGTTTTTCACCTGTTTACTGCCCAAGAAAGAATGGTCAATAAAAGAGAAACAACTGATCCCATGGCTGTTTATTGAGTGAAATCCAGTTAAGATCTTCATGTGGAGGGATTGTCCTTTTCAAGTGGGGAATTGCACAAAAAATAAGTCACAACTTGACAGTGAAAAACCGCTCTCAAGACTGGAGAAGGACCAGAAAAGTGAGGACGTGTTTCCATAGAGACAAATCAAGACTGTTCCTGCCCTGCTGTCGTGATTAAAATAGCTGAGTCATTACTGATGGAGCAGCTCAAGATCACAAGGACATCAGCGAAGCGTCAGTTTTCCGTCTGGCCAATAATGCGCTACGAATGCATACAATGATGTCAGAAGAGGAGCTCAGAGACATTTTTAAGAAGCTCACTGCAGAAGCTGGTAAAGTCCTGGAAGCCAATGATGATGATGTAGAGGGGAAATATATTGAAGAAAACTCTGATGCAGAGGAGTTGAGTGAGCAGCAAAAGAGGGACTTGGACAAAACAGCCAATGAGTGTGAGGAAAAACTACAAGAGCTTAAGGACCTTATTCAAAAGACATTGTGGACCAATTTCGGGGAATATGAACTGACACAAGCAATTACAACAGCAGAGTTGCAAGCAGAAAACGTGGGAGCTGTGGACCCAAGTAAAAACCCAGATGCTTATCTCTTCATGATCGAGCAACTAGAGAAACTTGTGAAGGCTGCGAAGGAGGTGCATAAACATTGGAAGTGCTGGGTCATCCCAGCAGAGCAACAACAGTTCCAGAGTCGTATCAAAGATCTTGAAACCATCCTGCCAAAACTCACAATAAGACAAGCAGAATTTATAGGAGCACACGTCGGAGAAGAAACCAGCAGATTAAGTACTACTTTAATCAGTCGTGTGACCACACCAGTAATTAAGTTAAAGCCAGCTGCCCTCCCAAAGTTTTCTGGCATCCGCCGAGAGTTTCACCGATGGAAAAAGGATTGGGAAGCACTTCAGAAGCAGGGAGAACCAAGTGGATCCAAAGAGATTAAAAAGTTCCAACTTCTCGACAGTGTGGATGAGAAGACCATACGAGACCTCCGCCTTACAACTTATACAACTGCTGAGGAGGTTTTCCGGGTTTTGGAGAACCGCTTTGGAAATAAGACAACTATAGCCCTTGAGATAGTAGAAGAGCTCCAAAGACTCCAAGCAGTTAAAGGTAACCAGCCCAGGAGGATCGTTGAGCTCATTCAATCTGTAGAAAAAGCCCTGGTCGATCTGAATGAGCTTGGTAAAACTGGTGCTATAAAGAACCCTCTTGTAACAAAAACAATAGAGAGTAAACTTCCTGATGGCCTGAAGAAGGAATGGCTTCTTCATGTGGCTGGCAAAGGTGATGAAGCTGAAGAAGACAAGCGATTTGATTATCTCTTTAAGTTTCTTCAAGGTCAAGAAGCCATCTATGAGAAGCTGGACCAACTGAGAGAGGAGGAACCAAAACCAAAACCTGAACCTCGGCAAGCTCGAACCAGAGCTTCCATCCACCTGAGCAACCAGGCTCAAGGATGTGTGGTCTGTGGAGACAGCAAGCATAAGAAGAGGCTATACTTCTGTCAAAAGTTTCGTGCACTTAAGCTGTCAGAGAAAAGAGATGCTGTCGGGAATCTGGGAGCCTGCAAAAAATGCCTGGAGATTCACAGTGAAGGTGATTGTTGTAAATCAGAGTTTCTGTGTAGGAGGCCAGACTGCAAAGAACAGCGTGCTGCAGAACACCACTATTATCTTTGCCCAAGAGCTGATGCGTCCAAAGGGAATGTTGTCCAGAGGACCAACAACAGCAAAGTGGGAGGTGACACAAGACAGCGTTACAACCAAGCCCAAGAAGAATTCATTAAAAGCCTCTCACCTGAATTTGCAGAGAAGTGTCGCAATGCCTTTTGCAACTCTATAGCCAGAACCTCTCTTGTGTCCAATCAACCCAGTCTTTTAGCAGAGAATGGAATCGTGGAGTGGCCAGTCATCATGATGCTCTTAGAGGTCACGGCCAATGCAGGACAAAAAGTTGGGACTTTGATCGACCTGGCATCGGATACAAATTACATAACTCATGATGCAGCTGATCGTTTGAACCTTAGAAGTGAAGCCATTACCCTTGTTGTCCACGGTGTAGGAGGAATGAAAGTTCAAGTTAGCACAAAACGGTACCTCCTAAATGATCCGGGTCCACACAGAGCAAGGCAACTTCAGATCCCACCAACTCCTCTGCTATGGTTTAGACAGCATTGCAGAAATCCACAAACATGTGACAGCCAAAAGACTCCAAAAGATCTTTCCAGATGTCCCCCAAAATGAACTTGTGAGGCCAAGACAGATACAGCTTTTGATAAGCCATAAGGAAGGGCGACTGGTCCCACAGAAAAATACGCACCGTTGGGGATCTTGTACTATGGGATGGGCCATTGGGAAAGACAATTGCAGGGACACACCCTGGTCTGTTTGAAGAGGCTACAGTCACAGCACACCAGTCCAGAGCGCACTTCGCCAGGTCAATGAGGACAGCAGCATTGATGTATGGGGAACACATCGACAAACCTACCATCAAGTCGTCTTGTTATGCTATTACCACTCGGGATTTTGTTGAGTGGTGGAGATGGGATAGCATTGGTGCCCCCTGCACCCCAAAATGTGGAGGATGTCGCTGCGGCAGTTGTCAACCTGGTGGCAAAGAAATGACACTGGCTGAAGAAAGGGAGCTGGAAGTTGTAAAGGGTGGTCTGACTTATGTTGGTGCTGATGACCACAGTGATAGTCCACACTGGCATGCAAGATATCCATGGCTCATGGACCCATCTACATTGCCAAACAATAGAAAAGCAGTGGAGGCAACCTTCCTCAGAACAGAGAGGCAGCTCGCCAAAGAACCGCAGTGGAAAAAAGCTTATAGTGCTCAAGTCCACGAAATGGTTGACCGCCGGGCTGCAAAAAAGCTGACCAAGGAGGATCTAACCAACTGGAATGGACCTGTCTGGTATATTAGTCATCTTATTGCACCCAACCCCCATTCTGTTACAACTCCGTTAAGACTCGTCTGGAACAGCAGTCAGAGGTACAAAGGCCAAAGTCTCAATGATTTTCTAATGAAAGGCCCTGACGTTCTCAACCCAATTCGAGCTGTCCTCCTCAAGTTCCGCCAAGGCTCCTTCGCTGCTTTAGGAGACGTCAGAAAAATGTACAACTCTGTGTGGCTCGAGGAGAGGGAAGTCCATCTACACCGGTTCTTGTGGCGTGATTCAGAGGATGATGAGCTAGAACAGTACTGCCGTAACCAGAGTGAACATCGGGGACAAGCCAGCAGGTTGCATAGCACAACTTGCCATGAGGGAGACGGCTAACTTGCCTCAATTCAGCCACCTCACAGATGAATGCCAAGTATTACATGAGCACAGCTACGTCGATGACATCTTGACATCCCACAACTGCCGTGAAAGACTCGAAGTCACTCACAAAGAATGTGGAGCTTATTCTAAAAGCAGGAGGGTTTGCACTGAAGCCTTGGGTGTTCTCAAGTCAAGGTAAAGGAGAAAGAGAAAAGGCTTCACCAAATATTGTTGTCCTGCCGAACCAGCTTAAGGAGGAAGACAACAAGGCGCTCCGGTCTCAGCTACATGGTGGATGAAGACATGTTGCATGTCATGGTGAGGGTCAACTTCTCCAGGCGAAAGAAAAAGATGAGGCTTGGGCAAGACTTGCTGCTAGAAGAAGTACGAGCACAGACACCTGACCCACTGACAAGACGTGAACTGTTGAGTCAAGTTGCTGGTTTGTACGACCCAATTGGCCTGACAACGCCATCAAAGCAAAAAGGGGCTATCTTAGTCCGAAGGGCATTCCAAGAGGCAAAACCAAAGTGCAGCATGGTCAAGGATACATGGGATCTTCCTCTGTCGGATGAGCTCTGCAAGGACGCAATTGGAATTTTTGAGGAGTACGTCCAGTTAAGCAAACTAAGGTTCCCAAGAGCCCTTACTCCACCAAAGGCAACAACTGAACCAGTCGCTGTCACTTTTTCAGATGGAAGTGAAAGTTCCTATGGTGCTGTCCTCTACCTGCGGTGGAATTGTAACGAACAATTAACAATTCGTCTAGTGGAGTCAAAAGCAAAGCTGACACCTCTCGACCAGAAGGGGGATGCGGTCAAAGCAGAACTTTGCGGTGCAGTTTTTGCAAGCCGCCTGAAAAAGTACTTTGAACAGCATACCCAGATCCAGATAAGAATGTGGTACCATTTGTTAGACAGTCAGACTGTCCTTGGAGCTATCCAGCGGGAAAGCTATGGATTTCAGACTTTCTTCGCTAATAGAATTGGAGAGATCCAAGAAAGTACACGGCTACAGGACTGGTGGTGGATCCCTGGACAACTCAATATAGCCGACATTATCACTCGAGGAGCTGGGCCAAAGGAACTTGATGCCCATTCAGAGTTGCAGCAAGGGCCAGAGTTCCTACATCTTCCAGAAAACGAGCGGGCAATTATGTCGTCAGAAGATGTGTCTGTGACCGCTCGAGAAAGCATTAACAATATGCAAAAGAAGTCATTTGTGGCAGCACTCACGAGAACCCAAGCGAAAAGAATTCTTCCAAGTCTTGTGGGACGACTTCCTGCTGGTGCAGCTGTCCAAAATTTGGTGGATGTGAGGCACTTTAGTAGCCTAAATTGTCTAATTAAGACTGTTGCTTTTATCTGGAGAGCCGCCAAAAAGTTTACATCTGCAACAAAGTCCATTGAGAACCCAAAGTGGGAGGCGATTCCCACAAAAGGAGTCATCACCGCTATAGAACGTCAAGAAGCAATAAGAGACATCTATCTTGCTGCTCAAGAGGGGGTGACGTTCCCAGCTACTGCTATGGACCGCTTGGTTGTGTACAAAGAGCCAGAATCTGGGTTACTAGTTTGCGGTGGGAGAATCGCATGGCTTCAGGGAGGATAGCATTGCAGTTCCCCTTCTGCCTTTCAATGCATGGGTCTCAACTTTATTGGCAAGGGAGGCGCATGTTGAGGGTCATGAAGGTGTGGCTGCAACCCTGCTGAAAATGAGGAGGAAAGCCTGGGTCATCCAAGGGAGGAAAATTGCCCAAAAAGTAGTGGAGAACTGCCTTTTCTGCAAAAAGTCAAGAGCAAGAAGATGGAAACAAGTAATGGCTGACCAACCTCCTGAAAGAGCCACACCTGCAGCCCCGTTCGAGTTCACTACAGTCGACCTCTTCGGGCCGTATCTTGTCAAAGATGACGTTAAGAAACGGGTCTCAATGAAAGTGTGGGGTATCGTCTTCAGCTGTATGGCCAGCAGGGCAAGTCATGCAGTGTAGTCAATACAATGTCGACAGAGAGCTTCTTGATGGCTTACCAACGCTTTACTGCAATAAGAGGGCACCCAAGAAAGATCTGGTCCAATCCAGGGACAAACTTCATCGGCGCCAAACCAGTCCTAAAAGAGCTGTACCAGTTCCTGGATGCTCAGAATAGAACTTTAATAGAAGAGATGTCAGCTCAAAAATGTACCAAATGGGAGTGGACAATTCACCCTGCTGACTCACCTCACCGCAATGGGGCTGCTGAGGCTGCTGTCCGCATTCTCAAGAAGGCACTCCAGGGCCTGGGCAACAACACTGGCCTCAGCTACAGCGAGTTTCAGACAACACTACAACTTGCTGCAAACCTTTCCAACGAACGTCCAATAGACGCCAGGGTGCAGAGCCATGAGGAAAGCGTGCAGTATGTGTCGCCAAATACACTTCTCCTGGGCCGAGCCTCTCCAAGCGGTGAGACCAGAACATTTGACTTTGCAAACTACCCTTACAAAAGACTCAGAGAGATGCAGAACCAGGTCAACAAGTTCTGGAGGTCTTGGAGCCAGCTTGCTGGCCCAAACTTATTTCTGAGAAGTAAATGGCACACTTTGCATCACAACGTTGCTGTTGGAGATATTGTCTGGTTGTGCGACGAAAATGCAGTAAGGGGCCAATTCAAGCTAGGACGGGTGGTGAGTGTCAATCCAGATGCTAAGGGTATTGTTCGAGACGTGAACGTCAAAGTGGTCCAAAGCTCATGCCTTTCTGTCACAAAACCCGCACTAAGCCGGCCATCGGCCAAAGTCCTGAAAGAAGCTATCCAAACCAGTTCTGCACAGAGATGTTCGACGCCTGGTTGTCTTGCTACCAGTTGAGGACCAAACTCGGAGCTGACCGGCAGTAGGCAGGTGCTGATTTACGATCTTTCCATCGGGTCCCGTGGGAAGATCGAGTGGGAGGTGTGCTGACAAACTACCTGGGAGCTCCTCCTCCCCTTCAATCAGGAGTGAACCAGGTGGATCAAATCTTCTAGGAAAATTGAGCGTGCCAGTACCTGGCTTTGATTGTTGTCTTTAGACTGCAGTGGAAGGAGCATTTATTGTACCACAAGACTAAGGAAACTTTATCTTTGTCATCAAAGTGATTGTGCAAGACCAAGCCCTCCACAAAACTGTGAAGGACAGCCGGTAAGCGCCATATTGGCCATGTTTTGGCTAGATTGACTTAAGCAGTGTTAATAATGCTCTGCAAAAACACAAGACTCTAAACTCTTGTTGACTTGATAGGACTCTTTGCAGTGGGTTTTGTAATTTCAAATGTTGTTTGGTTTTATCAAACATGTGGGGTATTTCATTGTTTCATTTCCAAATTCATTGCTTGACAAAGAATGTGTTTGATATGGTTAAAAGTAATTTAAATATTGTAGAAATCTTAACCTAGGTATTAAACTAATTGGTAGAAAGGTATTTGGCTAGAGATACTTGGTTAAACGATAAGAAAATATAAAATTTGTAAAATTGAAATACTAACCAATTTATTTTGGTAGAACATATCTAGTTGTGTGGTTTTAATGATTCTTTATAATTCTTTACTAAAGGACGGCTTAAAACTAATGATTAGAAAGTAAATTGAGGTTTTTATTAAAAAAATAAAATAAAATATAGCTGCGAGCAGTCGATCGCGGGCCCAAGCCGGTGGCACCGCAACCGGTGCGGTACCCGCCCGGCTTTGGCCCTCCATCGCTGCTCGCAGCTATATTTATATTTATATATATATATATATATATATATATATATATATAAGCCGGTGGCACCGCCACCTTGGTGCCTTTAGGGTTATTCTGCACGACATGCAAAAACGTAACCCCTGCTTTGGAATACATACTAGTATGTATTCCACAATTGGAATACATACTAACATACTAGTCAGAACTGAATAGTTGATATCTGAATGACAGATCACCATAGAAGTCAATGGAAAAAATGTGACTAGTAGTAACAAAAGAATAGTTACTAGTCACCATTGAAATAAGTACTAGTGTCTAATGAATAAGTACTAGTATCTATTTAATAGGTACTAGTATCTTATGAATAAGTACTAGTAACTAATTAATAAGCATTGGTATGTAATGAATAAGGACTAGCATCTAATGAATAAGTAATAGTATCTAATAAATAAGGACTAGTGTCTAATGAATAAGTACTAGTATCTTTAAAAAGGTACTAGTACCTAAAGAATAAACACTAGTATCTAAAGAAAAGGCACTAGTATCTAAAGAAGAAGCACTAGTAGCTAATGAATAAGTAATAGTACTTAATGGAATAGATACTAGTATCTAAAAAATAAGTACTAGTAGCATGAAAATAGAGACTAGTAGGTTAAAATGATTAAATGTTAAAACGGTTTGCCATACTCTATCTGTCGTTTCGACTAGTCACAATTACGTTACAGATATCTTAAATGATAATACAAACTATTCAAAATGTAATTACGACTAGAAAGACGTTGTTGATATCTACAATGTTAATTACGAATAGTCAAACTTAGCTTTTAAATGTTAAAAGGGCTTGCCATACAGAAGTGTAAGCTCAGAGAGACACTCAACATTTTCAAACCAAAATATCTGACTTTCTGTGGGTCCTAGCTCATGAGTGTAAATTAGAAAGTTGTCCGGCTTGAGGAGAATATATGAATATATGAAACGATGAGATCAACATGTGTACTGAGTTTCATATTATTACATGCAAGCGTGTTTGATTTATGGACCAAGTTTTTGGACCCCGTTCCAGGGGGCGCTGTCTAGCCCCCTTGCAACACCCGGGTACCATCTTCAGCCCGGCTCTGATGGCTGTGGGATCTGACCTGTGTGCAAAGTTTCAAGAGTTTTCAAACCCATTAAGGGCCCCAAAAGCCGCTAAGAGACTCAAAATCATCAAAAAAAAGGAATGTTAAAGTTTGATGCGTTGCTATGGCAACATTATCTTAGATATTGAATAATGCTTTCACAGCTCTTCATCTGGCGTGTGTTTACATTATACAGATGAAGTTTGAACAAATCGGGTAAAAGTAAGAGTGCGATTTCAAAGCATTTTGAAAGTGAAACACTTTCTGCTGCCAGTTGGTGGCGCTATATATTTGACTCACAATAGTCACATCCATGTGACTCGGCCTCTTACAACGAACACACTGCTGAAGTTTCATCAAGATCAGTTAATGTATGCAGAAGTTTTAACACACTTCCTTTTTGATTTATTTACTTACTTTTTGATTTATGGACCAAGTTAATTTAATTAATACACTAATTATATAAAACTATTGTCAATGCACTACAATTAAACAGGTTATATGCCTTTACTTATAAAAAAAATAAAAAATATAGCTGCGAGCAGCGATTGCGCGGCCCAAGCCGGTGGCACCGCAACCCCGGTGCCTAAAGGCACCGGGATGGCGGTACCGCCGGCTTTGGCCCTCCATCGCTGCTCGCAGCTATATATATATATATATATATATATATATATATATATGTGTGTGTGTGTGTGTATATATATATATATATATATAGAGCCGGTGGCACCGCCACCTTGGTGCCTTTAGGGTTATTCTGCACGACGTGCAGAAACGTAACCCCTGCTTTGGAATACATACTAGTATGTATTCCACAATTGGAATACATACTAACATACTAGTCAGAACTGAATAGTTGATATCTGAATGACAGATCACCATAGAAGTCAATGGAAAAAATGTGACTAGTAACAAAAGAATAGTTACTAGTCACCATTGAAATAAGTACTAGTGTCTAATGAATAAGTACTAGTATCTATTTAATAGGTACTAGTATCTAATGAATAAGTACTAGTAACTAATTAATAAGCATTGGTATGTAATGAATAAGGACTAGCATCTAATGAATAAGTACTAGTATCTAATAAATAAGGACTAGTTTCTAATGAATAAGTACTAGTATCTTTAAAAAGGTACTAGTACCTAAAGAATAAACACTAGTATCTAAAGAAAAGGCACTAGTATCTAAAGAATAAGCACTAGTAGCTAATGAATAAGTACTAGTACTTAATGGAATAGATACTAGTATCTAAAAAATAAGTACTAGTAGCATGAAAATAGAGACTAGTAGGTTAAAATGATTAAATGTTAAAACGGCTTGCCATACTCTATCTGTCGTTTCGACTAGTCACAATTACGTTACAGATATCTTAAATGATAATACAAACTATCCAAAATGTAATTACGACTAGAAAGACGTTGTTGATATCTACAATGTTAATTACGAATAGTCAAACTTAGCTTTTAAATGTTAAAAGGGCTTGCCATACAGAAGTGTAGGCTCAGAGAGACACTCAACATTTTCAAACCAAAATATCTGACTTTCTGTGGGTCCTAGCTCATGAGTGTAAATTAGAAAGTTGTCCGGCTTGAGGAGAATATATGAATATATGAAACGATGAGATCAACATGTGTACTGAGTTTCATATTATTACATGCAAGCGTGTTTGATTTATGGACCAAGTTTTTGGACCCCGTTCCAGGGGGTGCTGTCTAGCCCCCTTGCCACACCCGGGTACCATCTTCAGCCCGGCTCTGATGGCTGTGGGATCTGACCTGTGTGCAAAGTTTCAAGAGTTTTCAAACCCGTTAAGGGCCCCAAAAGCCGCTAAGAGTCTCAAAATCATCAAAAAAAAGGAATGTTAAAGTTTGATGCGTTGCTATGGCAACATTATCTTAGATATTGAATAATGCTTTCACAGCTCTTCATCTGGCGTGTGTTTACATTATACACATGAAGTTTGAAGCAAATCGGGTAAAAGTAAGAGTGCGATTTCAAAGCATTTTGAAAGTGAAACACTTTCTGCTGCCAGTTGGTGGCGCTATATATTTGACTCACATCCATGTGATCGACCTCTTACAACGAACACACTGCTGAAGTTTCATCAAGATCAGTTAATGTATGCAGAAGTTTTAACACACTTCCTTTTTGATTTATTTACTTACTTTTTTGATTTATGGACCAAGTTAATTTAATTAATACACTAATTATATAAAACTATTGTCAATGCACTACAATTAAACAGGTTATATGCCTTTACTTATAAAAAAATAAAAATAAAAACTTATTTAAAAAATACCAGGCTTAAGAAATGTATTTACTTTAGCAGGCCAGACACACAGTGAAATGATTAAGCCCCCTCCCCCTACACACACACACACAGAGACTGTGTGTCCAGAGTCTCAAATCACACACACACACAGACTGTGTGACAGGCCTAGGCTCAGAAAGAGCATGATCATATTCAAACTACAATATCTGACTTTCTGTGGGTTTGAGCTTATTATTGTTAATTAGAAAGTTGTTTGGCTTGAATAGAACAATATACACGGCAAGTTTTGTAACTGTCAGTAAAACTAACCAAGTTATAACACACTTTATGTGTCCTTTTTTAGTCAAAAAAATCCGCCACGGCCAAACCGTTCGAGATATCACAAATCCGTCCGGAATTTAGCATCCTCAATGTCTTGACTTCATGCACACCGAGTTTGGTGGTGATTGGTAACAGCATGGGTTGTAATTTGATGTTTTTCTAGGACAATTATTTAAAAAAAAAAAACATAATTCCCGACTTCCGTTTGAACTGTCGTAAAACTTAGAGCACGAAAGTTGTTTGGCCTGATGTGATCTATGAGTGTACCGAGTTTCATATTAATCCATGCACGTGTGTTTGATTTATGGACAAATGTTCGAATCCCTAAAAGAATGCATCCTAAAAGAATGGTAAAGTTTGATGCGTCGCCACGGCAACAGTTTCAAAGATATCAAGAATCCATTCATAGGTCTTCATCTGCCGTGTATTTACATTATACAGATGAAGTTTGAAGCAAATCGGGTAAAAATTAGAGGGTGATTTCAAAGCATTTTGAAAGTGACACACTTCCTGCTGCCAGTTGGTGGCGCTATAACTTTGACTCACAATAGTCACATCCATGTGATCGTCCTCTTACAGCGAACGCACTGCTGAAGTTTCATCCAGATCAGTTAATGTATGCTGAAGTTATGACACACTTCCTGTTTCACGTTTCTCGCCATAGTTTCGTTTCCTCGCCACGGCCAAACCGTTCGAGATATCAAAAATCCCCACACAAACTTTCATCCTCAATGTCTTGACTTCTACGCTGACCGAGTTTCGTCGAATTTGGATCAGAGCTCTAGGAGGAGTATTTAAAAGTTCATTGCGTGTGTTTTACAAAAAAACCTCAATAGCCGACTTCCTGTTGGGCTGGGGTAAAAAGTAAGAACGCGAAGGTATAGATGAAATTCTGCTATCGACATGTGTACCGAGTTTCATATTATTACATGCAAGTGTGTTTGAGTTATGGACCAGGTGTTCGGACCCCATTCCAGGGGGCGCTGACGAGCCGCCCTGCCACGCCCGGGTACCAGCTTCAGCCCGGCTCTGATGGCCGCGGGTTCTGACCCGTGTGCAAAGTTTCAAGAGTTTTCGAGCATGTTAAGGGCCCCAAAAGTGCCCGAATAGTCGCTAGAAAAAAAAAATAAAAATAAAAAATATAGCTGCGAGCAGCGATTGCGGGCCCAAGCCGGTGGCACCGCAACCCCGGTGCCTAAAGGCACCGGGATGGCGGTACCGCCGGCTTTGGCCCTCCATCGCTGCTCGCAGCTATATTATATATATATATATATATGTGTGTGTGTGTATGTATATATGTATAAAGCCGGTGGCACCGCCACCTTGGTGCCTTTAGGGTTATTCTGCACGACGTGCAAAAGCGTAACCCCTGCTTTGGAATACATACTAGTATGTATTCCACAATTGGAATACATACTAACATACTAGTCAGAACTGAATAGTTGATATCTGAATGACAGATCACCATAGAAGTCACTGGAAAAAATGTGACTAGTAACAAAAGAATAGTTACTAGTCACCATTGAAATAAGTACTAGTGTCTAATGAATAAGTACTAGTATCTATTTAATAGGTACTAGCATCTAATGAATAAGTACTAGTAACTAATTAATAAGCATTGGTATGTAATGAATAAGGACTAGCATCTAATGAATAAGTACTAGTATCTAATAAATAAGGACTAGTGTCTAATGAATAAGTACTAGTATCTTTAAAAAGGTACTAGTACCTAAAGAATAAACACTAGTATCTAAAGAAAAGGCACTAGTATCTAAAGAATAAGCACTAGTAGCTAATGAATAAGTACTAGTACTTAATGGAATAGATACTAGTATCTAAAAAATAAGTACTAGTAGCATGAAAATAGAGACTAGTAGGTTAAAATGATTAAATGTTAAAACGGCTTGCCATACTCTATCTGTCGTTTCGACTAGTCACAATTACGTTACAGATATCTTAAATGATAATACAAACTATCCAAAATGTAATTACGACTAGAAAGACGTTGTTGATATCTACAATGTTAATTACGAATAGTCAAACTTAGCTTTTAAATGTTAAAAGGGCTTGCCATACAGAAGTGTAGGCTCAGAGAGACACTCAACATTTTCAAACCAAAATATCTGACTTTCTGTGGGTCCTAGCTCATGAGTGTAAATTAGAAAGTTGTCCGGCTTGAGGAGAATATATGAATATATGAAACGATGAGATCAACATGTGTACTGAGTTTCATATTATTACATGCAAGCGTGTTTGATTTATGGACCAAGTTTTTGGACCCCGTTCCAGGGGGCGCTGTCTAGCCCCCTTGCCACACCCGGGTACCATCTTCCCGGCTCTGATGGCTGTGGGATCTGACCTGTGTGCAAAGTTTCAAGAGTTTTCAAACCCATTAAGGGCCCCAAAAGCCGCTAAGAGACTCAAAATCATCAAAAAAAAGGAATGTTAAAGTTTGATGCGTTGCTATGGCAACATTATCTTAGATATTGAATAATGCTTTCACAGCTCTTCATCTGGCGTGTGTTTACATTATACAGATGAAGTTTGAAGCAAATCGGGTAAAAGTAAGAGTGTGATTTCAAAGCATTTTGCAAGTGAAACACTTTCTGCTGCCAGTTGGTGGCGCTATATATTTGACTCACAATAGTCACATCCATGTGATCGGCCTCTTACAACGAACACACTGCTGAAGTTTCATCAAGATCAGTTAATGTATGCAGAAGTTTTAACACACTTCCTTTTTGATTTATGGACCAAGTTAATTTAATTAATACACTAATTATATAAAACTATTGTCAATGCACTACAATTAAACAGGTTATATGTCTTTACTTATAAAAAAATAAAAACAAAAACTTATTTAAAAAATACCAGGCTTAAGAAATGTATTTACTTTAGCAGGCCAGACACACAGTGAAATTATTAAGCCCCCTCCCCCTACACACACACACAGAGACTGTGTGTCAAAAGACTCAATCACACACACACACAGACTGTGTGACAGGCCTAGGCTCAGAAAGAGCATGATCATATTCAAACTACAATATCTGACTTTCTGTGGGTTTGAGATTATTATTGTTAATTAGAAAGTTGTTTGGCTTGAATAGAACAATATACACGGCAAGTTTTGTAACTGTCAGTAAAACTAACCAAGTTATAACACACTTTATGTGTCCTTTTTTAGTCAAAAAAATCCGCCACGGCCAAACCGTTCGAGATATCAAAAATCCGTCCGGAATATAGCATCCTCAATGTCTTGACTTCATGCACACTGAGTTTGGTGGTGATTGGTAACAGCATGGGTTGTAATTTGATGTTTTTCTAGGACAATTATTTAAAAAAAAAAAACATAATTCCCGACTTCCGTTTGAACTGTCGTAAAACTTAGAGCACGAAAGTTGTTTGGCCTGATGTGATCTATGAGTGTACCGAGTTTCATATTAATCCATGCACGTGTGTTTGATTTATGGACAAATGTTCGAATCCCTAAAAGAATGCATCCTAAAAGAATGGTAAAGTTTGATGCGTCGCCACGGCAACAGTTTCAAAGATATCAAGAATCCATTCATAGGTCTTCATCTGCCGTGTATGTACATTATACAGATGAAGTTTGAAGCAAATCGGGATAAAAATAAGAGGGTGATTTCAAAGCATTTTGAAAGTGACACACTTCCTGCTGCCAGTTGGTGGCGCTATAACTTTGACTCACAATAGTCACATCCATGTGATCGTCCTCTTACAGCGAACGCACTGCTGAAGTTTCATCCAGATCAGTTAATGTATGCTGAAGTTATGACACACTTCCTGTTTCACGTTTCTCGCCATAGTTTCGTTTCCTCGCCACGGCCAAACCGTTCGAGATATCAAAAATCCCCACACAAACTTTCATCCTCAATGTCTTGACTTCTAGCTGACCGAGTTTCGTCGAATTTGGATCAGAGCTCTCAGGAGGAGTATTTAAAAGTTCATTGCGTGTGTTTTACAAAAAAACCTCAATAGCCGACTTCCTGTTGGGCTGGGGTAAAAAGCAAGAACGCGAGGTATAGATGAAATTCTGCTATCGACATGTGTACCGAGTTTCATATTATTACATGCAAGTGTGTTTGAGTTATGGACCAGGTGTTCGGACCCCATTCCAGGGGGCGCTGACGAGCCGCCCTGCCACGCCCGGGTACCAGCTTCAGCCCGGCTCTGATGGCCGCGGGTTCTGACCCGTGTGCAAAGTTTCAAGAGTTTTCGAGCATGTTAAGGGCCCCAAAAGTGCCCGAATAGTCGCTAGAAAAAGAAAAAAAAAAAAAAATAAAAAAAAAATAAAAAAAAAAAATAATCGGAAGGAAAACAATAGGGCTCTGCGCCCTTTCAGGCTTGGGCCCTAAAATAAAAATAAAAAATATTTTGTATTGCATTTGGCTAAAGATACTAATTCTGATCATTTGATGTAAAGTCATGGGTATTTATTGGATAACAGTTGCTTAAAATTGGAAACCTTGTAATTATAATGACAATAATGTGTTTGTCTCAGTTAAAGGTAAATTTTGTTTATTTAATTTGCCTGTTGACTCGGATAATAACTTGTATTTGTCTTCTCTTTTGAGGTTTTTCACCTGTTTACTGCCCAAGAAAGAATGGTCAATAAAAGAGAAACAACTGATCCCATGGCTGTTTATTGAGTGAAATCCAGTTAAGATCTTCATGTGGAGGGATTGTCCTTTTCAAGTGGGGAATTGCACAAAAAATAAGTCACAACTTGACAGGAAGGATGTACTGTATATTTATTGATTTTTCCAAAGCTTTTGATAGTATACAGCATAATCTCCTGTATTTTACACTTATTAGGAACGGCATTGGTGGAAAAGTTTTTGGTGTACTGAAATCTATGTATTTTAAACTAAAATCATGTGTGAAAGGAATGGATGGTTTAACTGAGTATTTTGACTGTACCATTGGTGTACGACAGGGCTGTATGGTGAGTCCTCTTTTGTTTACTCTTTTTCTAAACGGATATATAACTATGCTAAAGGAAAACTGTAGAGGCAAAGGCATTCAGATTGAAAGTATCACAGAAGTACAGACCTTGTTGTATGCTGATGATATGGTTAATGTGTCAGACACAATTGGTGGATTGCAGAAGGAAATTGAACAGCTCGAAACATTCTGTAACCGATACGGTATGAGAGTAAATTTGAGTAAAACTAAGGTTATGGTTTTTAGAAGAGGGGGCTGTTTAAATAAGAATGAAAAATGGCAGTTTGCTGGTGAACAGATTGAAGTCGTTAACGCTTACAAATATTTAGGTATATGGTTTACACCAAAATTATCATGGTGGAAAACTCGACAGCACTTAGCAAATCAAGGAAAGAAGGCAATGCTCTCTTTATTAAGGTTTGTTCGTAAGCATAAAATTAGCTGTATAGCGCTGTATTTGTTTGATCACATGGTTGCACCCATATTATATTATGGATCTGAGATATGGGGTTTTGAACCAGTGGAGTGTATTGAGAATGTTCAGGTATCCTTCTGTAAAAGGCTCCTTTGTGTCAGCACGGGTGTGAGCAATGTGGCTGTTCTGGGAGACCTGGGTAGATTTGCATTGTCTACTACTTACATGAACGGTTTATTTAGTGCTTGGGAGGCTCAAAGTGTGGGTGACATAAGAATATTTACATCTATTCTAAATCAACGATTGAGAGAAAGGGCACAAAATGCATGGTACACATCAGTGCTAGATAATAAAAAGTTGAACATTTACTCACAATGCAAGTCAATGGTGGTACGGGAGAGCTACATTGCATCTTTACACAACATACAGTTGGTACGATCTCTGTTATTGTTTAGATGCTCAGGGCACTGTTTAGCCATAGAAACGGGTAGATGGAACAATATACCTATGTCAGAGAGAATCTGTAATTATTGTAAATTAACTAATACCTTGGTGATTGAAGATGAGAAACATTTTCTCTATGATTGTCCTTTGTATACGGATCTGCGTAAGAAATATTTGTGTGATCTGACACTTGTGGGTGTTGTTGGTGTTGATTTGTCACAGGTTTGTGAGTCAAAGCATGTATGGAGATTGGCATTGTACATTTATCATGGAATGAAAAAAGAGCATCTGTCATTCTATTGTGACTTTGGAACTATGGGCCGAGAGGCTGTGTATTCCTGAATAAACTAACTAACTAACTAACCACCACCACCAGCCTGAACCGTTGATACAAGGAAGGATGGATCCATGCTTTCATGTTGTAGACGCCAAATTCTGACCCTACCATCCGAATGTCGCAGCAGAAATCGAGACTCATCAGACCAGGCAACGTTTTTCCAATCTTCTATTGTCCAATTTCGATGAGCTTGTGCAAATTGTAGCCTCAGTTTCCTGTTCTTAGCTGAAAGGAGTGGCACCCGGTGTGGTCTTCTGCTGCTGTAGCCCATCTGCCTCAAAGTTTGACGTACTGTGCGTTCAGAGATGCTCTTCTGCCCACCTTGGTTGTAACGGGTGGTTATTTGAGTCACTGTTGCCCTTCTATCAGCTCGAACCAGTCTGGCCATTCTCCTCTGACCTCTGGCATCAACAAGGCATTTCCGCCCACAGAACTGCCGCTCACTGGATGTTTTTTTCTTTTTCGGACCATTCTCTGTAAACCCTAGAGATGGTTGTGCGTGAAAATCCCAGTAGATTAGAAGTTTCTGAAATACTCAGACCAGCCCTTCTGGCACCAACAATCATGCCACGTTCAAAGTCACTCAAATCACCTTTCTTCCCCATACTGATGCTCGGTTTGAACTGCAGGAGATTGTCTTGACCATGTCTACATGCCTAAATGCACTGAGTTGCCGCCATGTGATTGGCTGCTTAGAAATGAAGGGCCCTATTTTAACGATCTAAAACGCAAGTGACAAAGCGCAAAGCGCAAGTAACTTTGTGGGCGGATCCCGGCGCTGTTGCTATTTTCCTGGTGGGAAAAATGCCTCTTGCGCCTGGCGCAAATCTAAAAGGGGTTGGTCTAGAGTAGCTTCATTATTCAGAGGTGTGGTTTGGGCGTAACGGGAAACAAACCAATTAGAGCGTCATATCACATTCCCTTTAAGAGCATGATGAACGAGGTGCGCTTCCATGGTGCAATTCTCTTTTAACGGCGCATTTATCAGGCGCGCTTCAGCATCGGTTCATGTCCGAGGAGAATCGATTTTCTCGTCAGGGCCATAAAAGTAAGAGAAGGGATATTGGGGATGGGACAAACCCAATTAGCTTCGGTTAAACATGCATATAATAATTTGGGTAAATGTGTAAGCTTTATGCCTATTTTCCATCGTCATGGACACAACAATGATTTCCCTTATGTTTATTTTTCCTTATAATAATGTATCATTTGCAAAAAGTAAAATGCATCTGTGTTGATGAGAGAATCATCTAGGGCTGTAACGATTTGGGCTAAAATCATAATCACGATTAATCGAACAAGTCACCTTGACTACGATTATTGAACGATTTTTTTTCTCATATGTCACTGGCAAGGCTTATTCTGTAAATATGTATGTATTTGTTTTAGTGCATAATCTTTGAGATTCTAAAATAAGGAAACACACAGATAGCTTTTAATGCTTATTAAATATTTTAAAATAATAAAAAATGTAGAAAATATTTATTTTTGTAAATAAAATAAATTATTGTAAATATTTCCATCTAAAAAGTAAAATATAACTTGTATAAAACTAAAAAACGAATCCTTTTCATATTGTATGGCATCTGTAAATGCCTGTGTTATCGTGAGCTGCTTTGTGGAGTGGAGGCACTTGTTGCTGGGCGTTTGTCTGTCTCTCTCTCTTTTTTTTTGCGTGTTTCTTTGGTAAAAGCAGCTCCTGTTGCTGAGTTGACTCAGTATTCTCAGGAATCAGAGAGTGCGTTCACACACAAGTTACCCGCAAAGACACTTGACATGTCTCAGCAGCGTCTATAGTTTGCTTATGAGTTGCGATTTCTTTTTCGAAAAACCACGCTTGCGCATTTGTTTTTCTCTGATTCGATAATAAACTAGCGCATTACGTACCGTTTCACGCTGGCGAACGATCCCGGCTTAAACGGCATCATTAGGCTGCAACGCGACATTGATTACATTACGGCTTTTGTTCACACAGCGCGCGCTCCGTGACTGAACCATGGACTGAACACAGCAATTGTTACTCTGTCCCCAACCTGGCGGCACCAATCCCGGGCCGTGTTTGCGCTCACACAGGTGTTTGTTCTGGCATTTTCCCAGGATCAACGCGCTGTGTGAAAGGGGCTCATGTTGTTTCAATGTCGCTGACTGGACGGGGTGGAGTGACGTGACTACTATGTTTAAGGGGAAAGTACGTTAACACACAGTGGGCGGATATATTAATAGTATTCAAAAACCGAAATAACCGACATGGTAAAATCACGTCGGTTGTAGGCTCTGAATTTCGGTTTCGATTATTTTCGGTTAATCGTCCAGCCCTAGAATCATCTACAGTGTATGCGCGTTGTTCACACTCTGTATTATGGCCAAGCATGCGCGCTTAAAATAGCATCTGAATGTACGCGCAACGCGCCACTGAGTTTAGACCAGGTTTTTTCTGGTCAGTGGCGCAATTGTTTTCTGGAAGTGTAAAATAACACCAGGGGGCCCTATTTTAACGATCTGAAATGCAAGTGTCAAAGCGCAAAGCGCAATTAACTTTGTGGGCGGATCCCGGTGCTGTTGCTATTTTCCCGGCGGGATAAATGCCTCTTGCGCCTGGCGCAAATCTAAAAGGGGTTGGTCTGGAGTAGCTTCATTATTCATAAGTATGGTTTGGGCGTAACGGAAATAAACCAATAAGAGCGTCATATCACATTCCCTTTAACAGCATGATGAACGAGATGCGCTTGTTCCGTGGCGCAATTCTATTTTAACGGCGCATTTACCAGGCACGCTTCAGCATCGGTTCACAGCCGAGTAGAACGATGTTCTCGTCAGGGCCGTAAAAGAAAGAGAAGGGACACTGGGGATGGGACAAACCCACCCAAATTAGCTTCGGGTTAAACATGCATATAATAATTTGGGTAAATGTGTAAGCTTTATGCCTGTTTTTCCCATCATCATGGACACAACAATGATTTCCCTCATGTTTATATATTTTTCCGTATAATAATGTATCATTTGCAAAAAGTAAAATGCATCTGTGTTGATGAGAGAATCATCTACAGTGTATCCGCGTTGTTCACACTCTGTATTATGGCCAAGCATGCACGCTTAAAATAGCATCTGAATATACGCGCAATGCGCCACTGACTTTAGACCAGGTTTTTTCTGGTCATTGGCGCAGTTGTTTTCTGGAACTGCAAAATAGCACCAGGGTTTGTTTGCGCCGACACACGCCTCCTTTTTGCGCCAACCTGCCCAGGAAGCGCAAGTTCATTTGTTAGTTTACCGACGTGCGTCTGTGGAGGAAAAAAGCCTGCTTTGCGCGAGTGCAAAATAGGAATGATAAATGCGTCATTGTATAAAGTCATTTGCGCCGGGTGCAAGATAGAGCCCCAGGTATTGTTTGCGCCGACACACGCCTCCTTTTTGCGCCGATCTGCCCAGGGAGCGCAAGTTAATTTCCTAGCTTACCGACGTGCGTCTGTGTGTTCTATATATATATATATATATATATATATATATATATATATATATATATATATATAAGCTTAAGCAAAGGTGTATTAAGTCAGACTTTATTTCATCAGCATTTCCTGTTGGATTTCATCAATTTAATATGGAATTGATTTTTAAGAGGAATAAATCTTACTTAATCTATTTGGGTTTTGCTTAAAACTTCTTGGAAATGTTCTGAAATGCCTTGTAGTTAGATCTTTAGTGAAATGCTGACTTGAGACTGTAGTGATATGAAAGTCTGATAACAGTTCCTTATTACGGAACAGGAAACAGCTGCATATTATTGCCTTGTCAGACACTTTACAGCTCTCCTCCCGATGTGGACATCATGAATTTCATAAATACTGACTGTTCAAATAAATAAACCAATCTTTCCCTTAAACTCATTCCAGTGTTTGAGCTTTTGTTGCTTTAATTTTTTGTACCACAGAGACGCGATGTTTAAACTTTCCAGAGAAAATAGCCTACAAATGATTTCTTTATAGGTGTCTCTGTTTAATAAACAAGGCATAAGAGAAAGTGTTAAAATGATGAAAAAAAGAATGTTGCCGCTTGTTGTCAATGCAGGCAGTTCAATAAAAATGTAGAATATTAAATTTAATGTCCCCAACTAAGCAAGCCAAAAGCCAAGGCAACAGTGGCAAGGAGACCAAAACAGTGGCAAGGGCCGTTCTCCTCTGGCCAATGAATGAACACTGTTTGATTATGATTCAGGCGTTATGTTTTGTAAAAGACTGAGACCGATTTCTAGAATTCAGCTTATGAGGAAATAGTGAGAGTGAATTTATGAGGTTATTTTGAAGAACTTTGTTGCCTCGTAAATTTTTTTAATATTATTATGGTGTCACAGACTGGCCGGGCTCCTCCTCCTCTTTTCTTTTTTCCTGTTTATTCGGTTCGCCCCTACTGGTGCTGTGGGCGAAGCACAGGTGTGGCGCGCATGTGATTGCTTCCTGGATCTTGGGCTTTAAAAATCTCTTCAGACGTGTTTGACGGACGGCCGCCGCTTCTCCTTCTCTCCCGCACCTTTTTGCCGTTTTTGTTTCTTTATGCTCTTGTTGCATACACTTTTCCCAACCAAACATCTATACTGACTTAATTTAACCTACTTTGCTAATTCTTTATATTTAATAAATATAGTTCTTTATATGGCAATTCCATGTGGTCTTCTCTCTCTGGGAACATAGCATAGAATAGGCAGGATGTAACAATGGGGAAAAAACACTTAAAAGAATGTACCTGTTAGCCTTCACCCTCCGCTTTTGAAAAAATTCCAAGAAGAGGCATACCCAAACTAAAACAGATACAGTTTATGAACCCTTTGCACTACAAGCATAAGTCTCTGAAACCTACCGGTACTTAGTCATAATTAGGGCCCAAGCCCTGAAAGGGCGCAGAGCCCTATTGTTTTCCTTCCGATTATTATTTTTAGGGCCCAAGCCCTGAAAGGGCGCAGAGCCCTATTGTTTTCCTTCCGATGATTCAGGGCCCAAGCCCTGAAAGGGCGCAGAGCCCTATTGTTTTCCTTCCGATTATTTTAGGGCCCAAGCCCTGAAAGGACGCAGAGCCCTATTGTTTTCCTTCCGATTATTTATTTTTTTTTTTTTTTTTTTTTTCTAGCGACTATTCGGGCACTTTTGGGGCCCTTAACATGCTCGAAAACTCTTGAAACTTTGCACACGGGTCAGAACCCAGCGGCCATCAGAGCCGGGCTGAAGCTGGTACCCGGGCGTGGCAGGCGGCTCGTCAGCGCCCCCTGGAATGGGGTCCGAACACCTGGTCCATAACTCAAACACACTTGCATGTAATAATATGAAACTCGGTACACATGTCGATAGCAGAATTTCATCTATACCACGCGTTCTTGCTTTTTACCCCAGCCCAACAGGAAGTCGGCTATTGAGGTTTTTTTGTAAAACACACGCAATGAACTTTTAAATACTCCTCCTAGAGCTCTGATCCAAATTCGACGAAACTCGGTCAGCGTAGAAGTCAAGACATTGAGGATGAAAGTTTGTGTGGGGATTTTTGATATCTCGAACGGTTTGGCCGTGGCGAGGAAACGAAACTATGGCGAGAAACGTGAAACAGGAAGTGTGTCATAACTTCAGCATACATTAACTGATCTGGATGAAACTTCAGCAGTGCGTTCGCTGTAAGAGGACGATCACATGGATGTGACTATTGTGAGTCAAAGTTATAGCGCCACCAACTGGCAGCAGGAAGTGTGTCACTTTCAAAATGCTTTGAAATCACCCTCTTATTTTTACCCGATTTGCTTCAAACTTCATCTGTATAATGTACATACACGGCAGATGAAGACCTATGAATGGATTCTTGATATCTTTGAAACTGTTGCCGTGGCGACGCATCAAACTTTACCATTCTTTTAGGATGCATTCTTTTAGGGATTCGAACATTTGTCCATAAATCAAACACACGTGCATGGATTAATATGAAACTCGGTACACTCATAGATCACATCAGGCCAAACAACTTTCGTGCTCTAAGTTTTACGACAGTTCAAACGGAAGTCGGGAATTATGTTTTTTTTTTTTAAATAATTGTCCTAGAAAAACATCAAATTACAACCCATGCTGTTACCAATCACCACCAAACTCGGTGTGCATGAAGTCAAGACATTGAGGATGCTATATTCCGGACGGATTTTTGATATCTCGAACGGTTTGGCCGTGGCGGATTTTTTTGACTAAAAAAGGACACATAAAGTGTGTTATAACTTGGTTAGTTTTACTGACAGTTACAAAACTTGCCGTGTATATTGTTCTATTCAAGCCAAACAACTTTCTAATTAACAATAATAAGCTCAAACCCACAGAAAGTCAGATATTGTAGTTTGAATATGATCATGCTCTTTCTGAGCCTAGGCCTGTCACACAGTCTCTGTGTGTGTGTGTAGGGGGAGGGGGCTTAATCATTTCACTGTGTGTCTGGCCTGCTAAAGTAAATACATTTCTTAAGCCTGGTATTTTTTACATAAGTTTTTATTTTTATTTTTTTTATAAGTAAAGGCATATAACCTGTTTAATTGTAGTGCATTGACAATAGTTTTATATAATTAGTGTATTAATTAAATTAACTTGGTCCATAAATCAAAAAAGTAAGTAAATAAATCAAAAAGGAAGTGTGTTAAAACTTCTGCATACATTAACTGATCTTGATGAAACTTCAGCAGTGTGTTCGTTGTAAGAGGTCGATCACATAGATGTGAGTCAAATATATAGCGCCACCAACTGGCAGCAGAAAGTGTTTCACTTTCAAAATGCTTTGAAATCGCACTCTTACTTTTACCCGATTTGCTTCAAATGTAAACACACGCCAGATGAAGAGCTGTGAAAGCATTATTCAATATCTAAGATAATGTTGCCATAGCAACGCATCAAACTTTAACATTCCTTTTTTTTGATGATTTTGAGACTCTTAGCGGCTTTTGGGGCCCTTAACGGGTTTGAAAACTCTTGAAACTTTGCACACAGGTCAGATCCCACAGCCATCAGAGCCGGGCTGAAGATGGTACCCGGGTGTGGCAAGGGGGCTAGACAGCGCCCCCTGGAACGGGGTCCAAAAACTTGGTCCATAAATCAAACACGCTTGCATGTAATAATATGAAACTCAGTACACATGTTGATCTCATCGTTTCATATATTCATATATTCTCCTCAAGCCGGACAACTTTCTAATTTACACTCATGAGCTAGGACCCACAGAAACTCAGATATTTTGGTTTGAAAATGTTGAGTGTCTCTCTGAGCCTACACTTCTGTATGGCAAGCCCTTTTAACATTTAAAAGCTAAGTTTGACTATTCGTAATTAACATTGTAGATATCAACAACGTCTTTCTAGTCGTAATTACATTTTGGATAGTTTGTATTATCATTTAAGATATCTGTAACGTAATTGTGACTAGTCGAAACGACAGATAGAGTATGGCAAGCCGTTTTAACATTTAATCATTTTAACCTACTAGTCTCTATTTTCATGCTACTAGTACTTATTTTTTAGATACTAGTATCTATTCCATTAAGTACTAGTACTTACTAGTACTTATTCATTAGATACTAGTACCTATTAAATAGATACTAGTACTTATTCATTAAGACACTAGTACTTATTTCAATGGTGACTAGTAACTATTCTTTTGTTACTAGTCACATTTTTCCATTGACTTCTATGGTGATCTGTCATTCAGATATCAACTATTCAGTTCTGACTAGTATGTTAGTATGTATTCCAATTGTGGAATACATACTAGTATGTATTCCAAAGCAGGGGTTACGTTTTTGCACGTCGTGCAGAATAACCCTAAAGGCACCAAGGTGGCGGTGCCACCGGGCTTATATATATATATATATATATATATATATATATATATATATATATATATATATATATATAAATATAGCTGCGAGCAGCGATGGAGGGCCAAAGCCGGCGGTACCGCCATCCCGGTGCCTTTAGGCACCGGGGTTGCGGTGCCACCGGCTTGGGCCCGGCAATTCGCTGCTCGCAGCTATATTTTATTTTTATTTTAGGGCCCAAGCCCTGAAAGGGCGCAGAGCCCTATTGTTTTCCTTCCGATTATTATTATTAGGGCCCAAGCCCTGAAAGGCGCAGAGCCCTATTGTTTTCCTTCCCGATTATTATATTTTTTTTTCTTAGGGCCCAAGCCCTGAAAGGGCGCAGAGCCCTATTGTTTTCCTTCCGATTATTATTTTTTTTATTTATTTAGGGCCCAAGCCCTGAAAGGGCGCAGAGCCCTATTGTTTTCCTTCCGATTATCCTTAGGGCCCAAGCCCTGAAAGGGCGCAGAGCCCTATTGTTTTCCTTCCGATTATTATTTTTTTTTTTTTTTTTTTTTTTTTTTTTTCTTTTTCTAGCGACTATTCGGGCACTTTTGAGGCCCTTAACATGCTCGAAAACTCTTGAAACTTTGCACACGGGTCAGAACCCGCGGCCATCAGAGCCGGGCTGAAGCTGGTACCCGGGCGTGGCAGGGCGGCTCGTCAGCGCCCCCTGGAATGGGGTCCGAACACCTGGTCCATAACTCAAACACACTTGCATGTAATAATATGAAACTCGGTACACATGTCGATAGCAGAATTTCATCTATACCTCGCGTTCTTACTTTTTACCCCAGCCCAACAGGAAGTTGGCTATTGAGGTTTTTTTGTAAAACACACGCAATGAACTTTTAAATACTCCTCCTAGAGCTCTGATCCAAATTCGACGAAACTCGGTCAGCGTGAAGTCAAGACATTGAGGATGAAAGTTTGTGTGGGGATTTTTGATATCTCGAACGGTTTGGCCGTGGCGAGGAAACGAAACTATGGCGAGAAACGTGAAACAGGAAGTGTGTCATAACTTCAGCATACATTAACTGATCTGGATGAAACTTCAGCAGTGCGTTCGCTGTAAGAGGACGATCACATGGATGTGACTATTGTGAGTCAAAGTTATAGCGCCACCAACTGGCAGCAGGAAGTGTGTCACTTTCAAAATGCTTTGAAATCACCCTCTTATTTTTACCCGATTTGCTTCAAACTTCATCTGTATAATGTACATACACGGCAGATGAAGACCTATGAATGGATTCTTGATATCTTTGAAACTGTTGCCGTGGCGACGCATCAAACTTTACCATTCTTTTAGGATGCATTCTTTTAGGGATTCGAACATTTGTCCATAAATCAAACACACGTGCATGGATTAATATGAAACTCGGTACACTCATAGATCACATCAGGCCAAACAACTTTCGTGCTCTAAGTTTTACGACAGTTCAAACGGAAGTCGGGAATTATGTTTTTTTTTTTTAAATAATTGTCCTAGAAAAACATCAAATTACAACCCATGCTGTTACCAATCACCACCAAACTCGGTGTGCATGAAGTCAAGACATTGAGGATGCTATATTCCGGACGGATTTTTGATATCTCGAACGGTTTGGCCGTGGCGGATTTTTTTGACTAAAAAAGGACACATATAGTGTGTTATAACTTGGTTAGTTTTACTGACAGTTACAAAACTTGCCGTGTATATTGTTCTATTCAAGCCAAACAACTTTCTAATTAACAATAATAAGCTCAAACCCACAGAAAGTCAGATATTGTAGTTTGAATATGATCATGCTCTTTCTAAACCTAGGCCTGTCACACAGTCTGTGTGTGTGTGTGTGTGTGTAGGGGGAGGGGGCTTAATCATTTCACTGTGTGTCTGGCCTGCTAAAGTAAATACATTTCTTAAGCCTGGTATTTTTTACATAAGTTTTTATTTTTATTTTTTTTATAAGTAAAGGCATATAACCTGTTTAATTGTAGTGCATTGACAATAGTTTTATATAATTAGTGTATTAATTAAATTAACTTGGTCCATAAATCAAAAAAGTAAGTAAATAAATCAAAAAGGAAGTGTGTTAAAACTTCTGCATACATTAACTGATCTTGATGAAACTTCAGCAGTGTGTTCGTTGTAAGAGGTCGATCACATAGATGTGAGTCAAATATATAGCGCCACCAACTGGCAGCAGAAAGTGTTTCACTTTCAAAATGCTTTGAAATCGCACTCTTACTTTTACCCGATTTGCTTCAAATGTAAACACACGCCAGATGAAGAGCTGTGAAAGCATTATTCAATATCTAAGATAATGTTGCCATAGCAACGCATCAAACTTTAACATTCCTTTTTTTTGATGATTTTGAGTCTCTTAGCGGCTTTTGGGGCCCTTAATGGGTTTGAAAACTCTTGAAACTTTGCACACAGGTCAGATCCCACAGCCATCAGAGCCGGGCTGAAGATGGTACCCGGGTGTGGCAAGGGGGCTAGACAGCGCCCCCTGGAACGGGGTCCAAAACTTGGTCCATAAATCAAACACGCTTGCATGTAATAATATGAAACTCAGTACACATGTTGATCTCATCGTTTCATATATTCATATATTCTCCTCAAGCCGGACAACTTTCTAATTTACACTCATGAGCTAGGACCCACAGAAAGTCAGATATTTTGGTTTGAAAATGTTGAGTGTCTCTCTGAGCCTACACTTCTGTATGGCAAGCCCTTTTAACATTTAAAAGCTAAGTTTGACTATTCGTAATTAACATTGTAGATATCAACAACGTCTTTCTAGTCGTAATTACATTTTGGATAGTTTGTATTATCATTTAAGATATCTGTAACGTAATTGTGACTAGTCGAAACGACAGATAGAGTATGGCAAACCGTTTTAACATTTAATCATTTTAACCTACTAGTCTCTATTTTCATGCTACTAGTACTTATTTTTAGATACTAGTATCTATTCCATTAAGTACTAGTACTTATTCATTAGCTACTAGTGCTTATTCTTTAGATACTAGTGCCTTTTCTTTAGATACTAGTGTTTATTCTTTAGGTAGTAGTACCTTTTTAAAGATACTAGTACTTATTCATTAGAAACTAGTCCTTATTTATTAGATACTAGTACTTATTCATTAGATGCTAGTCCTTATTCATTACATACCAATGCTTATTAATTAGTTACTAGTACTTATTCATTAGATACTAGTACCTATTAAATAGATACTAGTACTTATTCATTAGACACTAGTACTTATTTCAATGGTGACTAGTAACTATTCTTTTGTTACTAGTCACATTTTTTCCATTGACTTCTATGGTGATCTGTCATTCAGATATCAACTATTCAGTTCTGACTAGTATGTTAGTATGTATTCCAATTGTGGAATACATACTAGTATGTATTCCAAAGCAGGGGTTACGTTTTTGCACGTCGTGCAGAATAACCCTAAAGGCACCAAGGTGGCGGTGCCACCGGCTTTATATATATATATATATATATATATATATATATATATATATATATATTTTTTTTTTTATATATATATAAATATAGCTGCGAGCAGCGATGGAGGGCCAAAGCCGGCGGTACCGCCATCCCGGTGCCTTTAGGTAACTAAGGATCGGGATTGCGGTGCCACCGGCTTGGGCCCGGAATCGCTGCTCGCAGCTATATTTATATATATTATTTATTATTGTTTTTTATTTTTCTAGCGACTATTCGGGCACTTTTGGGGCCCTTAACATGCTCGAAAACTCTTGAAACTTTGCACACGGGTCAGAACCCGCGGCCATCAGAGCCGGGCTGAAGCTGGTACCCGGGCGTGGCAGGGCGGCTCGTCAGCGCCCCCTGGAATGGGGTCCGAACACCTGGTCCATAACTCAAACACACTTGCATGTAATAATATGAAACTCGGTACACATGTCGATAGCAGAATTTCATCTATACCTCGCGTTCTTACTTTTTACCCCAGCCCAACAGGAAGTCGGCTATTGAGGTTTTTTTGTAAAACACACGCAATGAACTTTTAAATACTCCTCCTAGAGCTCTGATCCAAATTCGACGAAAACTCGGTCAGCGTGAAGTCAAGACATTGAGGATGAAAGTTTGCGTGGGGATTTTTGATATCTCGAACGGTTTGGCCGTGGCGAGGAAACGAAACTATGGCGAGAAACGTGAAACAGGAAGTGTGTCATAACTTCAGCATACATTAACTGATCTGGATGAAACTTCAGCAGTGCGTTCGCTGTAAGAGGACGATCACATGGATGTGACTATTGTGAGTCAAAGTTATAGCGCCACCAACTGGCAGCAGGAAGTGTGTCACTTTCAAAATGCTTTGAAATCACCCTCTTATTTTTACCCGATTTGCTTCAAACTTCATCTGTATAATGTAAATACACGGCAGATGAAGACCTATGAATGGATTCTTGATATCTTTGAAACTGTTGCCGTGGCGACGCATCAAACTTTACCATTCTTTTAGGATGCATTCTTTTAGGGATTCGAACATTTGTCCATAAATCAAACACACGTGCATGGATTAATATGAAACTCGGTACACTCATAGATCACATCAGGCCAAACAACTTTCGTGCTCTAAGTTTTACGACAGTTCAAACGGAAGTCGGGAATTATGTTTTTTTTTTTAATAAATGTCCTAGAAAAACATCAAATTACAACCCATGCTGTTACCAATCACCACCAAACTCGGTGTGCATGAAGTCAAGACATTGAGGATGCTAAATTCCGGACGGATTTGTGATATCTCGAACGGTTTGGCCGTGGCGGATTTTTTTGACTAAAAAAGGACACATAAAGTGTGTTATAACTTGGTTAGTTTTACTGACAGTTACAAAACTTGCCGTGTATATTGTTCTATTCAAGCCAAACAACTTTCTAATTAACAATAATAAGCTCAAACCCACAGAAAGTCAGATATTGTAGTTTGAATATGATCATGCTCTCTCTAAGCCTTGGTCTGTCTCTTTGCCTGTTTTTGCCTGTGTGTGTGTGTGTGTGTGTGTGTGTTGTGTGTGTGTAGGGGGAGGGGGCTTAATCATTTCACTGTGTGTCTGGCCTGCTAAAGTAAATACATTTCTTAAGCCTGGTATTTTTTAAATAAGTTTTTATTTTTATTTTTTTATAAGTAAAGGCATATAACCTGTTTAATTGTAGTGCATTGACAATAGTTTTATATAATTAGTGTATTAATTAAATTAACTTGGTCCATAAATCAAAAAAGTAAGTAAATAAATCAAAAAGGAAGTGTGTTAAAACTTCTGCATACATTAACTGATCTTGATGAAACTTCAGCAGTGTGTTCGTTGTAAGAGGCCGATCACATGGATGTGACTATTGTGAGTCAAAGGCTGCGTTTACACTTGGCATTAACATGCGATCACCGTGATCTGATCAAGCAGATCAGATCATTAGCCAATCAGGACATGGTGAGTTTACATTTGGTCACATTAAGTAGCCTCTGTATCTGGATAGAAGAGCGGATTTCTGTTTCCTGCATAATATTTAAATTAGATATGTTGCACGACACCAGATTAAGAGTAAAAATGATGCAAATAAAACAATGTCCCAGTTGCTTTCACTCATTCGCTTTGCAATCTCCAGTAATTAGATAAAAAAAATGTTAACGAAGTTATACTTCCAGAGTTGATCATACAAAAATAACTGGGTTGATCATAAAACAAGTCATATCATCGATCATCTGGTTTTAAGGTTATCAGCGTGCAATGACTATATTGACAGAAATGGGAGATTGGTTAACATGCAAAGACATTCAATAAAAACATTCAACATTTAAAAAATCAGATTGCGATTATTCCTCTGGCAAAGCAGCATGCAGCTCTTATTTAAGATCTCATGACTGACTGTGAATGTACAGGCGATCGCCTCGTTCAGATAATGTTGCACAATTAAAATGAAAAATGACACACATAGTATCATGTAAGCCTAAATTAACTGTTTTAAAGATAAACGTTTATTGTAAGATTCAAATAAGTTTTTATTTCTTGTCTAAACTGCGTCTGGCCATTATTTTTCTCACAGCCACGTGGGGAGACTGGGTGGGATTTAAATTACGTCCACCTGTGAATGCAGACACGATGGCTGGATTGCGTTTACATTACACTGAGATCCGATCACAAAGCGTCCTCGACTACCTCCGAACCTGGACACGCCGATCGGATAACATTCCGATCAGAAGCGCGTTTACACTTGTCTTTTCAATGTGTATGTGGACAACATCCGGATACAGGTCGCATATTAATGCCAAGTGTAAACGCAGCCAAATATATAGCGCCACCAACTGGCAGCAGAAAGTGTTTCACTTTCAAAATGCTTTGAAATCACACTCTTACTTTTACCCGATTTGCTTCAAACTTCATCTGTATAATGTAAACACACGCCAGATGAAGAGCTGTGAAAGCATTATTCAATATCTAAGATAATGTTGCCATAGCAACGCATCAAACTTTAACATTCCTTTTTTTGATGATTTTGAGTCTCTTAGCGGCTTTTGGGGCCCTTAATGGGTTTGAAAACTCTTGAAACTTTGCACACAGGTCAGATCCCACAGCCATCAGAGCCGGGCTGAAGATGGTACCCGGGTGTGGCAAGGGGGCTAGACAGCGCCCCCTGGAACGGGGTCCAAAAACTTGGTCCATAAATCAAACACGCTTGCATGTAATAATATGAAACTCAGTACACATGTTGATCTCATCGTTTCATATATTCATATATTCTCCTCAAGCCGGACAACTTTCTAATTTACACTCATGAGCTAGGACCCACAGAAAGTCAGATATTTTGGTTTGAAAATGTTGAGTGTCTCTCTGAGCCTACACTTCTGTATGGCAAGCCCTTTTAACATTTAAAAGCTAAGTTTGACTATTCGTAATTAACATTGTAGATATCAACAACGTCTTTCTAGTCGTAATTACATTTTGGATAGTTTGTATTATCATTTAAGATATCTGTAACGTAATTGTGACTAGTCGAAACGACAGATAGAGTATGGCAAGCCGTTTTAACATTTAATCATTTTAACCTACTAGTCTCTATTTTCATGCTACTAGTACTTATTTTTTAGATACTAGTATCTATTCCATTAAGTACTAGTACTTACTAGTACTTATTCATTAGATACTAGTACCTATTAAATAGATACTAGTACTTATTCATTAGACACTAGTACTTATTTCAATGGTGACTAGTAACTATTCTTTTGTTACTAGTCACATTTTTTCCATTGACTTCTATGGTGATCTGTCATTCAGATATCAACTATTCAGTTCTGACTAGTATGTTAGTATGTATTCCAATTGTGGAATACATACTAGTATGTATTCCAAAGCAGGGGTTACGTTTTTGCACGTCGTGCAGAATAACCCTAAAGGCACCAAGGTGGCGGTGCCACCGGCTTTATATATATATATATATATATATACATATATATATACACATACATACAGCTGCGAGCAGCGATGGTAGGGCCAAAGCCGGCGGTACCGCCATCCCGGTGCCTTTAGGACCGGGTTGCGGTGCCACCGGCTTGGGCCCGCAATCGCTGCTCGCAGCTATATTTTTTTTATTTTTCTCTAGCGACTATTCGGGCACTTTTGGGGCCCTTAACATGCTCGAAAACTCTTGAAACTTTGCACACGGGTCAGAACCCACGGCCATCAGAGCCGGGCTGAAGCTGGTACCCGGGCGTGGCAGGCGGCTCGTCAGCGCCCCCTGGAATGGGGTCCGAACACCTGGTCCATAACTCAAACACACTTGCATGTAATAATATGAAACTCGGTACACATGTCGATAGCAGAATTTCATCTATACCTCCCGCTTCTTACTTTTTACCCCAGCCCAACAGGAAGTCGGCTATTGAGGTTTTTTTGTAAAACACACGCAATGAACTTTTAAATACTCCTCCTGAGAGCTTCTGATCCAAATTCGACGAAACTCGGTCAGCGTGAAGTCAAGACATTGAGGATGAAAGTTTGCGTGGGGATTTTTGATATCTCGAACGGTTTGGCCGTGGCGAGGAAACGAAACTATGGCGAGAAACGTGAAACAGGAAGTGTGTCATAACTTCAGCATACATTAACTGATCTGGATGAAACTTCAGCAGTGCGTTCGCTGTAAGAGGACGATCACATGGATGTGACTATTGTGAGTCAAAGTTATAGCGCCACCAACTGGCAGCAGGAAGTGTGTCACTTTCAAAATGCTTTGAAATCACCCTCTTATTTTTACCCGATTTGCTTCAAACTTCATCTGTATAATGTAAATACACGGCAGATGAAGACCTATGAATGGATTCTTGATATCTTTGAAACTGTTGCCGTGGCGACGCATCAAACTTTACCATTCTTTTAGGATGCATTCTTTTAGGGATTCGAACATTTGTCCATAAATCAGAACACACGTGCATGGATTAATATGAAACTCGGTACACTCATAGATCACATCAGGCCAAACAACTTTCGTGCTCTAAGTTTTACGACAGTTCAAACGGAAGTCGGGAATTATGTTTTTTTTTTTAAATAAATGTCCTAGAAAAACATCAAATTACAACCCATGCTGTTACCAATCACCACCAAACTCGGTGTGCATGAAGTCAAGACATTGAGGATGCTAAATTCCGGACGGATTTGTGATATCTCGAACGGTTTGGCCGTGGCGGATTTTTTTGACTAAAAAAGGACACATAAAGTGTGTTATAACTTGGTTAGTTTTACTGACAGTTACAAAACTTGCCGTGTATATTGTTCTATTCAAGCCAAACAACTTTCTAATTAACAATAATAAGCTCAAACCCACAGAAAGTCAGATATTGTAGTTTGAATATGATCATGCTCTCTCTGAGCCTAGGCCTGTCTTTGCCTGTCACACAGTCTGTGTGTGTGTGTGTGATTTTGAGTCTCTTGACACACAGTCTGTGTGTGTGTGTGTGTGTGTGTGTAGGGGAGGGGGCTTAACCATTTCACTGTGTCTGGCCTGCTAAAGTAAATACATTTCTTAAGCCTGGTATTTTTTAAATAAGTTTTTATTTTTATTTTTTTATAAGTAAAGGCATATAACCCGTTTAATTGTAGTGCATTGACAATAGTTTTATATAATTAGTGTATTAATTAAATTAACTTGGTCCATAAATCAAAAAAGTAAGTAAATAAATCAAAAAGGAAGTGTGTTAAAACTTCTGCATACATTAACTGATCTTGATGAAACTTCAGCAGTGTGTTCGTTGTAAGAGGCCGATCACATGGATGTGACTATTGTGAGTCAAATATATAGCGCCACCAACTGGCAGCAGAAAGTGTTTCACTTTCAAAATGCTTTGAAATCGCACTCTTACTTTTACCCGATTTGCTTCAAACTTCATGTGTATAATGTAAACACACGCCAGATGAAGAGCTGTGAAAGCATTATTCAATATCTAAGATAATGTTGCCATAGCAACGCATCAAACTTTAACATTCCTTTTTTTGATGATTTTGAGTCTCTTAGCGGCTTTTGGGGCCCTTAACGGGTTTGAAAACTCTTGAAACTTTGCACACAGGTCAGATCCCACAGCCATCAGAGCCGGGCTGAAGATGGTACCCGGGTGTGGCAAGGGGGCTAGACAGCGCCCCCTGGAACGGGGTCCAAAAACTTGGTCCATAAATCAAACACGCTTGCATGTAATAATATGAAACTCAGTACACATGTTGATCTCATCGTTTCATATATTCATATATTCTCCTCAAGCCGGACAACTTTCTAATTTACACTCATGAGCTAGGACCCACAGAAAGTCAGATATTTTGGTTTGAAAATGTTGAGTGTCTCTCTGAGCCTACACTTCTGTATGGCAAGCCCTTTTAACATTTAAAAGCTAAGTTTGACTATTCGTAATTAACATTGTAGATATCAACAACGTCTTTCTAGTCGTAATTACATTTTGGATAGTTTGTATTATCATTTAAGATATCTGTAACGTAATTGTGACTAGTCGAAACGACAGATAGAGTATGGCAAGCCGTTTTAACATTTAATCATTTTAACCTACTAGTCTCTATTTTCATGCTACTAGTACTTATTTTTTAGATACTAGTATCTATTCCATTAAGTACTAGTACTTATTCATTAGCTACTAGTGCTTATTCTTTAGATACTAGTGCCTTTTCTTTAGATACTAGTGTTTATTCTTTAGGTACTAGTACCTTTTTAAAGATACTAGTACTTATTCATTAGACACTAGTCCTTATTTATTAGATACTAGTACTTATTCATTAGATGCTAGTCCTTATTCATTACATACCAATGCTTATTAATTAGTTACTAGTACTTATTCATTAGATACTAGTACCTATTAAATAGATACTAGTACTTATTCATTAGACACTAGTACTTATTTCAATGGTGACTAGTAACTATTCTTTTGTTACTAGTCACATTTTTTCCATTGACTTCTATGGTGATCTGTCATTCAGATATCAACTATTCAGTTCTGACTAGTATGTTAGTATGTATTCCAATTGTGGAATACATACTAGTATGTATTCCAAAGCAGGGGTTACGTTTTTGCACGTCGTGCAGATTAACCCTAAAGGCACCAAGGTGGCGGTGCCACCAGCTTATATATATATATATATATATATATTTTTTTTTATATATATATATATATATATAATATAGCTGCGAGCAGCGATGGAGGGCCAAAGCCGGCGGTACCGCCATCCCGGTGCCTTTAGGTAACTAAAGGCACCGGGATTGCGGTGCCACCGGCTTGGGCCCGCGATCGCTGCTCGCAGCTATATTTCATTATTGTCATTATGAAAATAATAGTTATAAATAGCTCAAAGTTTTGTTAAGTTATTAGACATTAAATATCTTTGTGAAAATAAAATCGAAGTTGGCATTGTTTTGATCTAGATGCTAAAGCCACATGTCTGACAATGTTATATTTCAAATCTGAAGAGAAGTCTAAAACTCTGAATTTTATTCAATGATTTTTAAGACCATGTCTGGATTTTTAAGACCATTTTATTTTGAGAAGATTCAAAAATGCTAACAGATGTTTATCATCATTTTCTAAGCATCCTTTCAGTGTATTGTCTCTATTGTTTTGTGATGCAAACTGCCCCATTCAGTTTCAGTCTTCCCCGCACACATTCACACCTCTCCGGCCTGCTTATGGCTCTAATTATTATTTTATTTTGTCTACATTATAATTTCTAACGACTTTCTATTCACACTGGTTTAATCCTTCTTTACTTTACAGTTTTTTTCAATTGTTTACACGCAATTTTGAAAACCGGGTTCTTTTTTTTTTCAAAATATAATGACAATTATCCAAACACCACACTCAATTTGCATAATTCCTAGATTGTTTTCAATATGACACACTTCTGTCAAAACATACACACTTCAGTCAAAAGATATACACATATTTGTAAAAATGCTATTAGTTTTCATTTAACCAACACAGTCCTCAATGATCAGACACTATTGCAGCCAGTTTCACACTGCTGTGATAAATAAAAAACACATTTGTAAAAAAAAAAATAAAAAAAAACTACTTTTAGGAGGGATAATTTAGATGAGAAAAAATAGTGACAAACTCACAACATTCTTCATGATTAGTTTGAGATATAGGGAGAATGTACACAAATATACTGTATAAACTTACCAAGCACTGCACAACACTGATGCTGCAGACTGAATATTTCAAGTATTTATTTCAATACTTACAGTATTTCTTACCATAATCAGTTACAGCAATCAACCAACAATGAAATCAATGAAACAAATAAAATCTGTAGACAAATTACAATTACTGCATGAAGTACATACACTTTGACTCTGAAGAAAAACTACTGTAAAACCAACAAGATTATTGTAACTATTCAGTTACAGTATCAACCAGAGATTTAGTTGATCTCTTTGTCCAGCTTCCAGTGTCAGTCCATGGTTGATAACATGGTAACATGGTCAATAAGTGTTGCATGGATTTCTTGAGTCAAATTTGGTCCTCGTCTTCTTTGTTCAGGTTCTATCAACTCTTCAAGTCCTTCTTCTCCTCTTCCTCTACCTAGGCCTCTTCCTCTATCTCCTTTTCCTCTTCCTCTACCTCCTTCTCCTGTTCTTAATCCTCTACCCCTTCTCCTCATCCTCTACCTCCTTCTCCTCCTCCTCTACCACCTTCATCCCCTCCTCTACCTCCTTCTCCTCCTCCTCTACCTCCTCCTCTTCCTCTTCCTCCTTTTCCTCTTCCTCTACCCCTCCTTCATGTCCTCTTTGAGCTCCCCTCTTATTCTCACTCTTCTTCTTCTTCTTCTTCTACTACTAGATCCTTCTATTTTTGTTGAAGACTCACCTGCTGCCTTTTATAGCACACCTGAGTGCTGCGTTTTCAAATTAGCACATGTGTGCTTCCACACCTGGTGGATGTGAATATCCAGTTCGTTCATTAGTGTGGTCAATGGCAAACTGGGGCTTTGTAATGACAAGGAAGTAACCTCACAATCCTTATGTGTCTAAGGTGTGAAAATGTGTCTAGAGTTTTACAAATCACTGTGTGTAATGTTTTGCAAAAAGGGTTAAGCTGACAACGTGCTTACAATTGTGCAAATCTAGGCCGGTGTTTTGCTCCTTTAGTGTAGGTTTTGCTAATAGTGGGAAAGTTTTAATTTTAGTGTGTAAGCGATTGAAAAAAACTGTAATCAAACTTCTCATTTCACACTTTGAATCAGTATCAAATGCCCTTCATGAGAGAAAAATAAACATTTCAGTGAGCTTTACTATTCAAGACTATTCATAAAAATAACCTATTTGCTCAGCTACACTCTAAAAAATGTTGAGTTGTTTTAAGCCAATTTTGGGTAAAATATGGACAAACCCAGCCATTGGGTTACATTTTTAAATTAAATTTTTAACCCAATGGTTGGGTTTGTCCATATTTTACCCAAAATTGGGTTAAAACAGCCCAGTATTTTTTAGAGTGTATAGGTGGCAGGTGCATTTTAGGGCTAGCTAGTATGTTAGTTTAGCTCACGATCAATATAATAACAATTTACAATTTTTTATTTTAAATACATTTGTAATTAAACATTTGTAATGATTAAGTTGCAATTTAGTACATTTAAAATACTTTTAACTTTAAATGCAATATTGGATAATACACTACAGTTAAAATTATAATCAAGTACTTTACATGTGCTTTACTATAGTCAACACCAAAATAAGTGAATTTTAAACTTTTTACAGTTTTTCTCAATTGTTTACACACAAATTCTGGTACTTGAGACACAATGACCACAACATGCAACTCATTCACCAACCCCCTAAAACAATTCTGCTGAACTACAAGCACAATTCCTGCTTTACACTCAAATTACAGTTCTAAAACACATTTTTTTCAAAACACTATACACAAATTCTCTGCATTTGGCACAATTTTCATGGAGAAAATCTCTTGATTTCACAAGGAACACACTGCCATTCAGATCAGCACACTGACTCGTCACAAGGGCAAACACCCGTCACATAGTTTTACAATTAGCAATCAGAGCTTTACCATAAAATACCAAAACCAAAGACAGGATGCAGCATAGACATTTATTTTATTTTATTTTTTTATTATTGTAACAGCATAAACATTTTTTGTATGTAGACCACTGTATGTGCAACTTTGTGTTGGTTGGAGTGTATGAAATGTGTGATCTCCCATTGTTTTTGTGTGAAAAATAAAATATATTTGTTACCGTGTATTTGTGTGTTCTGGGTATAAAAACAATATTCTCAAATATTTTACAACACCTTTATGTATGCAATGTCTGTAGTAAGTGTAACAATGAACAAAAAAGGCCCAAATCATTATGATGAATGGAGAAGAAGTGTTTTCCATTTATCAAAGTGTTTTACATTGAGCACATCAATGTTCAACTGGTTCTTATAAATGTCTATTCATATGATGGTTTGTGTGTGTCATTTGAAAACAAAATAACATTTTGAGAATATATAACACTGTTTTGAATGTAAAGTTTCATTTTGCACTAGAATTGAGGTGTTTTGCCAATTGTGTGTGTGTTTTTAGATTTGTGTGTAGAGTTCTGAGAGTATGAGGCATGCTTGCAGGAAATGTGTGTAAACAATCGAGAAAAACTGTAAACAATTTTAGAGAATTTTAAAGATAATTAAAAATGATATGAAATGTACATTTAACTTCACATTATGACTTTTTAAAAGTGTACTTAAGTGTGTTAAATTTAGATTCCTATTTTAACTATCTAAGCGCATGGTCTTAAAGTGCACTTGGGGTGTATCCGAGTACACTTTTGCTAGTTTAACGACAGGAAAAATGGTCCGCGCACCTAGCGCATGGTCTAAAAGGATTGTCCCTACTGTCTTAATGATTAGTGGGTGCGTTTGGGCATAACGTAGCCTGGATGCCAGCCCGAACTCCGCCCACAAAATTTTTTGAGTTCGGGAAGTTCGGTCTGGATCCATTGAGGAAAATTATGATCAGACAAGAAACGGTCGGAATTGCCAGGACGGGCTTTATACGATGATGGACAGGTGATCTGCAAGGTTGTAATCATCACGTTATCAAAGAGCGCTTAACTGGTCTCCCTCAGAGATGACTGCAGCTGGAGAATTGAGATGTATAGATTCCGCTGCCACGCCTGTTGTAAAATAAATCGACAGCACATTAATTTTAATAGACAAACAGAGAAATGCAATCAAGGCATTTGTTGACCGGAAAGATATTTTTGGTGTCCTCCCCACATGATTCGGGAAAAAGTGTAACTTATCAGCTGCCTCTGATGGTCGCTAAGAAGATGTAATGAAAAGCCTGTGGTCGTTGTGGTTTCTCCTTTGGTCGCACTGATGGATGTGTAAGTAAAAGAAGCAACACTCGTTATTTAACTTCTAAAATAAGTAAGTTCTATACTTGAAAACTGCGCTATGCAAAGGAGTTGACTTACTGCATTGCTCTGATTGGTTGTAGGTCTACCGACTATCCAATTGAGTGCAGAGGGTATTTTTTCCTGGTTCGGTTAAGACACGCCTCATAATCAAAGCCCAACGGAGAGAGTTTCAGACTCATATTCTCACTAGAATATGACGAAGTCAGGCTAGGCATAATGTGCAAAAAAACAAAAATCAGAGTCTCATCTCCCATTCCCTTCAAAAAGCTAGTTGTGCTCAAGCCTTGACGGATTTGCTATTTACATGGCTGAATTTTCAAGCGGAAAGATTAAAAGCTTCTCCAGAGAGGAAACAGATCTGCTCTTGTGCGATATTAAAGCACCAGCAGACAATCTATCAAGGATTCTACCATAACTTCATATTTTTTTACATTGTAATTCTTTTTTATTTTTAATATGTGTGCCTTGACAAATCATGCCTTGTATACTTGTAAAAGCAGCTTTATTTGCATTTAACGGTACACACAAAATAGCGTGTTTTTACTTACACCCAAAACAGTTAAGCTCTCAGACCCTCTTACTAGGTTCTGGTCCCTGATAAGCAAATACATTCAGGTTTAGAATGAAAAGAATGTTGCTCTTTGCCAAGAATGTAGTCAAGTCTAATAAAATTTTTGTTCTTGGTGGAATTTATTGTGGCTTTTTTTCTCTCTGTTTTCCATCAGGGTCATTGTCATTACAGTGGTTACATAGAGGATGTGGAGGGCTCTTCTGCAGCACTCAGCCTGTGCTCGGGATTAAGGTGAGATGTTAAATATGAAGCGGACTGTAAAACCTTAACAGCTGCATACACACATCAAAGATGTTTTTGCCTTAAAGGGTTAGTTCACCCAAAAATGAAAATTATGTCATTAATGACTCACCCTCATGTTGTTCCAAGTCCGTAAGACCTCCGCTCATCTTCGGAACAAAGTTTAAGATATTTTAGATTTAGTCTGAAAGTTTTCTGTCCCTCTATTGAAAATGTTTACGGTATACTGTCCTTGTACAGAAAGGAACCAGAGAACACGTCAGCTGCGTCTTGTGTCACCATTGTCAGAACTGGAAGAGAATACAATGTTTAATAGTCTTTCGATGCTTCAAAACATTCTAACTAACTCACTGATGTCAAATGGACTACTTTGATGTCTTTATTTCCTTTCTGGACAAGGACAGTATACCGTTCATACATTTTCAATGGAGGGACAGAAAACACTCTGACTAAATCTAAAATATATTAAACTGTGTTCCGAAGATGAACTGAGGTCTTACAGGCTTGGAACGACATGAGGGTGAGTCATTAATGACATCATTTTTATTTTTGGGTGAACTAACCCTTTAAGGATGGTACACAACTGTAATTAATTTTTGTAAAAAATAAATAAATTAAATTAATCAAAACAAATATTTTTTATGAATCTCATAAAAGCATTCTACTTTTCATAATCCAGTCAAATCCCAATGGATAAAATTGAAGTAACTGTTTTGTTTGGAATATGTAATTTTATATGAAGTTTACATTTATCTTAAATGAAAAATCACCCCATCTATTTTCTAAATCCATGCTATTAATCTTATTATGAATAATTCATCCATTTAATTTTTAACACTTACATTTATTTCTTTTTTATAATAATGTTTTGTTTAATCAAAAGTCATAACTCAATCTTCCACTGAAAACAACAGACTTTTACCTGGTGATGTATGTCGGCTCAGTGCCCATGTTCGCCAGAGCCCCCAGTAACCTTTTCCTACATGTGCTGTTTTTTTGATTTTCAAGAATTGTTGTTGAACATTTTTGATATTTGAAATCAACCAAAACAAACACACCCCTCCCTTCATTGCTTCACCCCTGAAATGCATGAACATATTGCAGTGCGCAAGAGTGGAGCGTAAGGAAGCACAAAAAATGTACTTACAGTACAAACGAGAATATACAAAAAGAGTTCATTGTTAGTTGCCAGCCGCACTCCAGCTCCAGAAAAATATTATCCTAGTGAAAAAAAAAACTTAATACTTAAAGGTGCCTTGTGTCAAAAAGAATCAATTTATACTCTACATTCCATACCAGATAGGGGCAGTATACCTTCAGAAAGTGAGTTGGTCTACTCCAGAGTAACAAAGGAGAAACAGCTTATTCTCTATGCTCCGCCCCTACTTTCACAACGACCCTAGAACCTAGAGCCCTTTCTTTTACAGTCTACGCCAGGGTGCCCAATCCTGCTCCTGGCGATCGACTGTCCTGCACAGTTCATCTCCAACCCTAATCAAACACACCTGAATGTGATCCTAAAGACCTTAATTGGTTGCTTCAGGTGTGTTTGATAAGTGGTTTGAGATGAACTGTGCAGGACAGTTGATCAGCAGGAGCAGGATTAGGCACCCCTGGTATACGCCATAGCCGAGCCAACTCCTAATAGAGGATCTCCAGAGGAACGTTGGTTGATGTCAGGTGATTTTTAAATTTGACATCTTCAAGCTGCTCCCCTTCACCTTTACCAGTGAATATGTATTCGGTATTAATTTTGTTCATATTACATTTTTATTGTTAGATTGAATTACATTAATTTGACAGACAGCATTCGCTTTTGTTCACTAAGCTAGCGCCATTCAGAGCTGCCAACTCTCACAAGTTCACCGTGAGACACACGCAATTGACACTTTTCACATGCTCTCACGTCACACATCAGTTTTGTCATGCACAGAAAAATCGCAAAGCAAAGAGGACACGGAGAACCGACAAACTAGACAGAGCAGGTTAGTTATGATATAAAAAAAATCTCAGCTCTCAGATTCTGTCAATTTTATTACGCAATTCAAACCATTTTGGCACTTGTAAATGTTACACAACAGATCCCTAGTACACATGAACTGATCATCTCTACTAGCTAATAGTAAAAAAAACCATGAACACTGTCGAAAGATGCAGTATCCTACAATTTGCCAAAATGTATTCATCATACATACAGAGAGGAAGTATTTGAACACCCTGCTATTTTGTAAGTTCTCCCACTTAGAAATCATGGAGGGGTCTGAAATTGTCATTGTATGTGCATGTTCACTGTAAGAGACATAATCTAAAAAATAAAAAATTCAGAAATCACAATGTATGATTTTGTAACTATTATCACAATGTATGATTTTGTAACTATTTATTTGTATGATACAGCTGCAAATAAGTATTTGAACATCTGTCTATCAGCTAGAATTCTGACCCTGTTAGTCTCTGACCTCTGACCCTGTTAGTCTGCCTTTAAAATGTCCACCTCCACTCCATTTATTATCCTAAATTAGATGCACCTGTTAGAGGTCGTTAGCTGCATAAAGACACCTGTCCATCCCATACAATCAGTAAGAATCCAACTACTAACATGGCCAAGACCAAAGAGCTGTCCAAAGACACTAGAGACAAAATTGTACACTTCCACAAGGCTGGAAAGGGCTACAGGGAAATTGCCAAGCAGCTTGGTGAAAAAAGGTCCACTGTTGGATCAATCATTAGAAAATGGAAGAAGCTAAACATGACTGTCAATCTCCCTCAGACTGGGGCTCCATGCAAGATCTCACCTCGTGGGGTCTCAATGATCCTAAGAAAGGTGATAAATCAGCCCAGAACTACATATGAGGAGCTGTTCAATGACCTGAAAAGAGCTGGGACCACCGTTCCCAAGGTTACTGTTGGTAATACACTAAGACGTCATGGTTTGAAATCATGCATGGCACCGATGGTTCCCCTGCTTAAACCAGCACATGTCAAGGCCCGTCTTAAGTTAGCCACTGACCATTTGGATGATCCAGTGGAGTCATGGGAGAAAGTCATGTGGTCCGATAAGACCAAAATATAACTTTTTGGTCATAATTCCACTAACCATGTTTACAAGAACACCATTCCTACTGTGAAGCATGGGTTTCTGCACATGGGACAGGGCGACTGCACTGTATTAAGGAGAGGATGATCGGGGCCATGTATTGCAAGCTTTTGGGAAACAACCTCCTTCCCTCAGTTAGAGCATTGAAGATGGGTCGAGGCTGGGTCTTCCAACATGACAATGACCCGAAGCACACAGCCAGAATAACCAAGGAGTAGCTCTGTAAGAAACATATCAAGGTTCTGGCGTGGCCTAGCCAGTCTCCAGACCTTTTGGAAAGAGAATCTTTCCATTCTCTGAAACACGGGAGCTCAAATTCCGTGTTTCTCAGCGACAGCCCAGAAACCTGACTAATCTACAGAATATCTGTGTGGAGGAGTGGGCCAGAATCCCTCCTGCAGTGTGTGCAAACCTGGGAAAAAACTACAGGAAACGTTTGACCTCTGTAATTGCAAACAAAGGGTACTGTACAAATTAACATTGATTTTCTCAGGTGTTCAAATTCTTATTTGCAGCTATATCATAGAAATAAATAGTTAAAAAAAATCATACTTTGTGATTTCTGGATTATTTTTTTTAGATTATGTCTCTCACAGTGGATATGCACCTACAATGACAATTTCAGACCCCTCCATGATTTTGGGAGAAGAGGGAGAACTTCAAATACTTGTGGGAGTATTTGATATTTGGTATTATATCCCAATACTAAGTGGGAGTGTTCAAATACTTATTTTCCTCACTGTAATATCAACCAATCATTTTTCAAACTATTCCCTGATCTGAAATGTTGTAGTGGGCTGTAATTTCCACACGATTGACTCACGATCAGGTTCAGATACGCCCACAAGCCGTGTGAGTTATTTGTGTATTGCAGTTCGGCTGGTGGTTCTGTTGCCCGCATACCAACTTCCAATGGCCTAAACTGGTATTATGACACCTGTTCGGGCCGTGGCTAGTAATTTAGCATGCTAATTCAGGTTGACGTCCCTGCAGCACTATAACTTGTCATTTATTTAATGACATCGTCACCCTTTAGTATAACTAAATGCATTTGTGGCACACTATAAATTGGTACACTTTAACTTATATCTAATTTTGTACTAAATGCATTTGGGTTAAAAGTAGTGCTGAAGTTCAACTTAAATTGTATTAAATATACTTAATAGAATGAATCATCCCTGAATTTACTTAAGCTGGACTATGATGATGCTATCTTCTACATCTGCTGTACAGTGGAAACAAACTTTGTTGGATTATTTTTCTGTTATCACTGTAAAGCTGCTTTGAGACAATCTGTATTGTTAAAAAGCGCTATATAAATTGGGGCTGCACTTTACATGAAATTGCACTTAAACCGATCTGGCTTATCGCGATTATGAAATCGCAAAAGGCTGCGATTTGTTTTTTATGCGCCGCTTGTCATTGATGTATGGCTCTGTAAACACTGCTCCATCTGAAAGCGTTAGTTTGAGTCACTTATAACGCGCATTTGAAAAAGCAACATGCTTCAAATATCTTTCCAAAGATAAGAAGCATTTATGAACAAAAGACAACATTTAAAAACATGCTTTTACTCTAAACTCACTTCATAATCGATAGTTTAGCATCCTTCTGTGAGATGATGTGGCTTCTCTTACACAGAATAAGGCAGTCGGTGTTTATTAGTCATGTTTAATCAAAGCATTTCAGTGTTCTGTTTATTCAGTTACAGATAGCATGATGCCCAATAGGGATTGCCTGGAATGATGTTTGTTATCATACTTCTGCGGCGGGGCATATTTGGCGTGCCTGCGTGAGAGCGCCCTCTGGCATTCAGATGGAGCAGCATTTACTACCAATCAGCCGCACTGCAATGACAAGCTGCGCATTAAATAATCGCAGCCTTTGACAAATCGTGTGCGCTTTCATTGTGATTAATTGTGCAGCCCCTAATGTAAATAAAGATGACTTGATTTAAGTACATGTTACAAGTTTACAAATAATCCTGTTCAATGTATGGAGATGGAAGAAGACATGGGTCAGTGTGACTCATGTACTTTTATTAAAGAAAAATAGAATAGTCAGTTGTGCATACAAGCCTTCACCATAGTAGAAACTATAGCAGAACTAATGGCAGCACAGATAACAGAAACTCAACAGCAGTAGCACACACAGTCCCAGTCCTACTCTCTCCCTTGACTGTCTCTCGCATCCGGCTTATATGCGGTCTCCCCACGCCAATCACTGCAATCAGAAACAGGTGTTCGTCATCTTGCACTTGATCCACTTACTCACCGCTTGGCTCTTCCCTCGCTCTCCCGCTACAGACTTCACTGAACCATGCCCCCCTCAGTACAGTACACTTTAAATATAATCTTGTATTTGAAGGTAATGCGGAGTTCACTCAGCATAAACTTCAAATGTATTGTGGTGACAATTCAATTTCAATTAATTTACACTGTAAGAGTGTTGAACATACAATTATGCATGTGCATTAAAGTGGAGGGTGGTGATGCATGTGCATTAAAGCCTTGCTGGTTAAACATTTAATTTGCGTGCTGTTCTAATATGTTCCCAACTACTGGACTTTATCTTTTGCATCTGATTGTGCTAATACTGTCAAATACACAGAAGGTTTACATAAACACAGTTGGTTATGTCTAAAGTGAAAGCAATCAGTTGCGTGTTTGTGTGTTAGAAGTATGCAGGTCTTAAAGTGACAGCAGCCTAATAGTAAACATGCTGCCCCTTGTCCTTAAAGGGATATTTCACCTCAAAATTAAAATTTTGCCATTATTTACTCACTGTCATGTTGTTCCAAACTGTTTTTAATTTCTTTCTTCTGCTGAACACAAAAGAAGATATTTTGAAGAATGTGGGTAACCAAACAGTTGCTGGTACCCATTGACTTCCATAGTAGGAAAAATATACTATGGAAGTCACTGGGGACCAGCAACTGTTTGGTTACCCACATTCTTTCAAATAACTTTTATGTTCAACTGAAGAAAGAAAGTATGGGAATCCTGTATACACATTTACTCTGTCATTCCCAAGAGATAATATCACATTTTTAGCAGGTTTCAAAAGCTCTTGTTGTCAAAATCTGTTAAATGTTTATAAGTGTGTGATATGTATTTACCTTAGGGGTGTTCTCTACACGGAGGGCACCAGTTTTGGTATTGAACCGTTGGAAGGTTCCTCCAGTGATGAGCACTTGGTGTATCCGATTGGAGGATGTAAAGACTGAACCTCTCACCTGTGGAACACCTCACTTTCATAACCATGATGATGAAGCTTCACCAAGAAAATCCACAGACAGCCATGTCCACAACATCACCTTTGGTCAAATCAGCCACCTAATCAGGGTGAGTCACTCCAAATCCCAATATTGATGAGCAATTGCACAAGCCTTAGAACACAGATAATTAACAATAATTGTTGGACTGCATGATGAAAGATTCCGTTCTACTTTTATTTATTTTTTTTATTTATTTCAAGCAAATAGTGTAACAACAGAAAGGATACACAATAATGATAATAATAATGTATAATGTATACACTTAAACTTATGCTTGAAATGGAGTGGGGAGAAGTAAAAACTTATTGAACCCCAACCAGATCTGTCAAAGAATTTATACAGACATCAACAAAATAATTATAACCGCTTCCTCCTTCAAAAAAAAAAACAAAAAAAAAAAACCCCAAAAAAAAAAAAAAAAACTCAAAGAGGATAATAACAAAACAGAAAAAAATATAAATAAAATAATAGTACCTCATTTGGAAATAATATTATAGTTGCACAGGTGCACAAAACACACACATACCATAAATATTCATAATATACAGATATTACCTCAGGTAACAATGATTATGAAATAACAACAATGGTAGACAGCATACCACAAGGGTATATACTGACGAACAGCTACCAGCAATGGAAATAGGAATGCCACAAGGGTACATAATAATGACAAACAGATACCAATAATGGTAGAAGGAATACCACAAGGGTACATAACTGATCCAACACACCACAACATATGAATACAATCAAACCTCATTGCCACTGTAATGGGACCAAACCTTTTGCTTGTAAAGACGTTTGAAATTGTGAATGCCTTGACATTGCTTTAATTCAAGCCCCAGATTATTCCACAACCTAACCTCCATATACAGACATAGAAAAACTCCTCCTGGTGGAACCTGCCATTGGTACCGCAAAGTTTCCAAATCCTCTCAAGTTGTACGACTGTTCTTTATGAGAAAACATATTTTGAATATTCACTGGTAATAGATAGTGATACACTTTAAACATGAACTGTGCATTATATAATTTTACAAGATCCTTCATTTTTAATCACTTTGATTTAAAGGTAATCTCAGTAACTTTTTTACCTTAACTAAAAAGCTTCAGAGTCACGGGTATGCTTATATTGCTTATTTCGGGTTGAATGGGGGCGTCTTCGACCCCCCTGGTGCCTGTGAGCGGAAAAATCTCACTTGCAGTTTCAGGCCGGCGAGCCGGCGGCCTCAGCATCAGGAAATATCGCGTGATTTCAGCTCTCGCGATGTAACATATTCCTTTGCGGCAAGTCCGGCAACACTGCACATATACAGGAACAAGCTTGAGAAGGATGGAGTTTGTCACACTATCGTCATGGCGGAGCCGGCATATAAGATATAGAAAGCTAGGAAAGCATTGTTGGAGGAACAGAGAAAGAGGAAACAGCAGACTTACCGAGCGAGGAGTCAGACGCGAGCATAGCCGTAATGTGCGTGTCATATGTCCCCATTGAAACATTTCGCAGCATGGATGTACCAATACAAACAAATAAAACATATCCAGGTAACTGTAGTAGATTCATTTATTTCGTTTGTTAAATAAGAGGCGACCTGAAATGTGTTATTTTTGAAATCAAGTGACCAAAGTGCTCGTTGCCGCTGCGATCAGTTTCAGTGATTCAGTGTTCTGTTGTAATATTCAAACGGACGCGCACTCATTGCTCAATCCGTTGCGGGAACTGAGAGACTCATTACGGTGAAATCACAAAACCCAATGCACAAAAAACATGTCCCTGCTTGAAATACATCCACTAATAAACAATCGGTGTTGATGAGGAAAATAAACTATACTATTAGTAAGGATTAGAAGAACCCAGAACCTGTGACACATGGCAGAAGTTCTTCCTCTGGACCATTAAAGTTCATGGAGATATTCTCATTAAACGACAAATTAAACACAATGTAATATTGTATACTATGTAACACGTCATGCCCTCCTTGAGTGGTATTTACGACAGTAACGTAAAAAAAAAAATATATATATATATATATATATATATATAGCTGCGAGCAGCGATTGCGGGCCCAAGCCGGTGGCACCGCAACCCCGGTGCCTTTAGTTACCTAAAGGCACCGGGGTGGCGGTACCGCCGACTTTGGCCCTTCATCGCTGCTCGCAGCTATATTTATATATATTTATATATATATATATATATATATATATATCAGGGTTTCCGCGTATCCTTAAAAAGTCTTAAATTAGATTTTTAAAATTTAAGGCCCTTAAAAGTCTTAAAAAGTCTTATTTTTACTAATGAAAGGTCTTAAATTTTAGATGACACTTCGACTTAGTCATATCTAAATGTTTTCTAAATTCAAACCATCTAATTTGCGTCCGTATTATTTTTTTATTGGCCTATACTATCTTTGTGGATTTGCTTGTTCACATGACAATTCACGTCACATCACATTCGCGGCAGAATAACATCTGCACTCCTGCACGCGAGAGAGAGGAGAGAAGAAAGTTGGCAAAAGTCAGTTCTGTTGTAAGTTCATGTGCTTAGGGGTGTGCGATGTGTATTGTCTATTATGATATTCTAATTGTTTCAACGATGTATGAGGCACTGTGAGTGTGAGCTGATATCGCAGTTGTCTCTCGTGTTTTCACTGCGTGATGTGTGCAGTTATAGGCATAGACATGCATGTATTATGTCTATGGTTATAGGTATGTCCCCAAATTAGTTTTTGCCTTATATTTATATCATATCATGTTGTTATATTAGAATATCTCATCAGTAAGAGTGCTGTTTTCCCATGCACAAGTGTGATATTTGTTATACAATAGTTAAATTAAAAGTAAATTGACATTTTGAGTTTTTATACATAACATTATCAATATTGTTTGTTTTCCCTTTATTTCGCCGACTAGAATTTCAAAATGAAACCGAAGCAGAGTCTCAATGCAACAGACAGCGATGATTTCTTGAATGAAATCCGCGTTTTGAACGAATCATTTTAACGATTCAATCACTTGCTTCTTTCCCGAATGAACCAGCCGTTTGAACAAATCGGTTGAATGAACGACTCCCTCAACTTGCTTATTAAGACAGTGATTTACCGCCACCTACTGGCAGTTTTAGTTTCATATTAAAAGTAAAACGTTAAAATTAGAAATCATTTCATATTTAAATATTGAATATTGATTTTTTAAAAATTCATAGCTTTATTTATGCAATTCTAAATGGAGTGTATATTAATGCCACTTCTGATGCTGCTTCTGTGTCACCTTTGCACTGCAAAGATGTTTTTTTGATTGAATGATTCAATTTGACTGCTAACAGTGGTAGGCCTACTATGTAATTATTGTGTAATTAAGTATTATTGTATAAATAAGGAAAATTACTGTATAATTTAATTTGAATGTTAGTATTTGACATAAAACGTGATGCATAACTCTAAGTTTAGAAAAAAAAATCTCTATATATAGGTGAAAATGCCCCTGGAAATCAATTTAAGGTGGCAAAAGCCGGTGGCACCGCCACCTTGGTGCCTTCAGGGTTATTCTGCACGATGTGCAAAAATGTAAACATATCAAAATTAATACAAAATTAAAATAAAAACTTTTTAAAAACATACCAGGCTTAAGAAATGTATTTTTTTTACAGGCACACAGCAGTGAAATGGTTAAGCCCCCTCCCCCTACAAACCCACACACACAGAGAGAGGCAAAGGCTCAGACATAGGCTCAGAGAGAGCATGACTACATACAAGCAAAAATATATGACTTTCTGTGGGACCTAGCTAATGAGTGTCAATGAGAAAGTTGTCCGGCTCAGAGGAGTACAATATACATACCGATTTTTGTAACTGTAGAAAAAACTAACAACCCGACTTTTGGAGGTTGTACAGGCATGAAAACCACTCACCTTTCGGCAAAATTCGCCGTTTTGAAACCAAAATAAGTGACCTACGTGAATCGTGTAGATTCGATGAGAAAATGTTTTGAGGGAGGGGGGGGGGGTATAATATATATGAAGCCATATTAGTATAATGTGAGATAGAAATTAATATCTAAGTCATTAAATTCAAGTTCACGTAAACTTTTCCCTCCGCTGCGGCTGTCAGAAATTCTCCATTCAGTTCAAACAGCGCTGTCGACTCCTCAGTCATTCTCCATTCAACATTCAAACAGCACAGCGCGTCGTCAGTCATCAGAATTCAAACAGCACAGCGCGTCGTCAGTCATCAGCATTCAAACAGCACAGCGCGTGCGCGTTCGGCAACGATGAAACTCTGGCCTAGATGATTAAATGTTAATATTATTATACTTGATCTGTAGATAAAGCTCTATGGTTTCGCATAAATTGACTGTAGTACCTCAATCATGTTTATCATCCTATACCGCATGTCTAGATCACAACACTGGAGAGCACTATCATTGTTCTTCACGCGCTACAGTAACTGAAATTTAAAACTGTTAAAAGAAAAGGCTCAATAAACTATTTCATAGATAGTTGCATAGTACACTATGCATCGATATGTATTTCCTTTGTGCTTAGAACTTTCCAATGCGGACTCGAAGAGCTGCGCGCTGTGACTCGTGTTGCCTCAAGCGCATCATTCAGCGCTCGTGATGCGCATAAGAGCTGTGTGCCGCACTCAATTGGAGTCTTTCATAATCAAATCATAATACTTTTGCGCAATGAAAAATTATTAATAGTATTTTTTGTTCTGTTCTGTCTATCTATAATATGTTGCTGCCTCATTAAACAGCTGTGCTATGCATTTGTGCTATATATATTTTCTTAAGTTTATAGTAGACTAAAATAATTGATATTTTTGATTTTTATCTTGTTTTTCATGAATGCATTTTACATTAATACAAAGAGCAATGTGTAACGTTTTACCAGATTTAGTGCTACAGTTATTGTCTCTAATTTGTTCCCCACTAATTTTTTTTTCAGTAAATGTTCTGATTTTATACAATTATTGTTTTTCTAGACTAAATTTGACTAAGTTACCCACTAATCTAGTTTATAATATAATTTTTGTCATAGGTTATGATCATATTTTTTTTCTTTATAAGGAAGTTGTCTGTATTAGGTAGATTGTGTTTAACACACAAAAGAGTGATTATCAGTTCAACACACAGTTATAGAAATTCTACTTGATTTTTTTTTAACTGCGTTGGTAATGGATCGTTATCGTTCTTTTTTTTATTAAAATAAGGCCATACTATTTTTGACTCATGGCTGAAATTAAGTTTCTCCAGCTCTCCCCAGGTTGGCAAAAAATGCATCTCAAAATACATCAGATTGATGCTTTAAAATATGGAATATTTAAAATTTTCTGACGGGGGAGCATGCACCCGAACCCCCTAGAGGAGTACTATCCTTCTCACCTTTTTTACCCCTGACCCGTTTTCATGCCTGGTTGTAATAAGAGGTTGATTTCAAAGCATTGTGAAAGTGACACACTCCCTGCTGCCAGTTGGTGGCGCTATAACTTTGACTCACAATAGTCACATCCATGTGATCGTCCTCTTACAGCGAACACACTGCTGAAGTTTCATCAAGATCAGTTAATGTATGCTGAAGTTATAACACACTTCCTTTTCACGTTTCTCGCCATAAATTCGTTTCCTCGCCACGGCCAAACCGTTCAAGATATCAAAAATCCCCTTGCGATTTTTCATCCTCAATGTCTTGACTTCAGGCTGACCGAGTTTCGTTCCATGTGGATGAATGCTCTCAGGAGGAGTATATTAAACTCCATTGCGTGCGTTTTAAAAATAACTGCAAAAATCTGACTTCCTGTTGGGCTGGGGTAAAAAGTAAAAGTGTGAGGTATAGAGTGAAACGATGAGATCGACATGTGTACCGAGTTTCATATTATTACATACAAGTGTGTTTGAGTTATGGACCAAGTGTTCGGACCACGTTCCAGGGGGCGCTGTCGAGCCCCCCTGCCACGCCCGGGTACCATTTTCAGCCCGGCTCTGATGGCCGTGGGTTCTGACCCGTGTGCAAAGTTTCAAGAGTTTTCGAGCATGTTAAGGGCCCCAAAAGTGCCCGAATAGTCGCTAGAAAAAGAAAAAATAAATAATATAGCTGCGAGCAGCGATCGCGGCCCAAGCCGGTGGCACCGCAACCCCGGTGCCTAAAGGCACCGGGATGGCGGTACCGCCGGCTTTGGCCCTCCATCGCTGCTTGCAGCTTATATTTATATATATATATATATATATATATATATATAAAAGCCGGTGGCACCGCCACCTTGGTGCCTTTAGGGTTATTCTGCACGACGTGCAAAAATGTAACCCCTGCTTTGGAATACATACTAGTATGTATTCCACAATTGGAATACATACTAACATACTAGTCAAAACTGAATAGTTGATATCTGAATGACAGATCACCATAGAAGTCAATGGAAAAAATGTGACTAGTAACAAAAGAATAGTTACTAGTCACCATTGAAATAAGTACTAGTGTCTAATGAATAAGTACTAGTATCTATTTAATAGGTACTAGTATCTAATGAATAAGTACTAGTAAGTACTAGTACTTAATGGAATAGATACTAGTATCTAAAAATTAAGTACTAGTAGCATGAAAATAGAGACTAGTAGGTTAAAATGATTAAATGTTAAAACGGCTTGCCATACTCTATCTGTCGTTTCGACTAGTCACAATTACGTTACAGATATCTTAAATGATAATACAAACTATCCAAAATGTAATTACGACTAGAAAGACGTTGTTGATATCTACAATGTTAATTACGAATAGTCAAACTTAGCTTTTAAATGTTAAAAGGGCTTGCCATACAGAAGTGTAGGCTCAGAGAGACACTCAACATTTTCAAACCAAAATATCTGACTTTCTGTGGGTCCTAGCTCATGAGTGTAAATTAGAAAGTTGTCCGGCTTGAGGAGAATATATGAATATATGAAACGATGAGATCAACATGTGTACTGAGTTTCATATTATTACATGCAAGCGTGTTTGATTTATGGACCAAGTTTTTGGACCCCGTTCCAGGGGGCGCTGTCTAGCCCCCTTGCCACACCCGGGTACCATCTTCAGCCCGGCTCTGATGGCTGTGGGATCTGACCTGTGTGCAAAGTTTCAAGAGTTTTCAAACCCATTAAGGGCCCCAAAAGCCGCTAAGAGACTCAAAATCATCAAAAAAAGGAATGTTAAAGTTTGATGCGTTGCTATGGCAACATTATCTTAGATATTGAATAATGCTTTCACAGCTCTTCATCTGGCGTGTGTTTACATTATACAGATGAAGTTTGAAGCAAATCGGGTAAAAGTAAGAGTGTGATTTCAAAGCATTTTGAAAGTGAAACACTTTCTGCTGCCAGTTGGTGGCGCTATATATTTGGCTGCGTTTACACTTGGCATTAATATGCGACCTGTATCCGGATGTTGTCCACATACACATTGAAAAGACAAGTGTAAACGCGCTTCTGATCGGAATGTTATCCGATCGGCGTGTCCAGGTTCGGAGGTAGTCGAGGACGCTTTGTGATCGGATCTCAGTGTAATGTAAACGCAATCCAGCCATCGTGTCTGCATTCACAGGTGGACGTAATTTAAATCCCACCCAGTCTCCCCGCGTGGCTGTGAGAAAAATAATGGCCAGACGCAGTTTAGACAAGAAATAAAAACTTATTTGAATCTTACAATAAACGTTTATCTTTAAAACAGTTAATTTAGGCTTACATGATACTATGTGTGTCATTTTTCATTTTAATTGTGCAACATTATCTGAACGAGGCGATCGCCTGTACATTCACAGTCAGTCATGAGATCTTAAATAAGAGCTGCATGCTGCTTTGCCAGAGGAATAATCGCAATCTGATTTTTTAAATGTTGAATGTTTTTATTGAATGTCTTTGCATGTTAACCAATCTCCCATTTCTGTCAATATAGTCATTGCACGCTATAACCTTAAAACCAGATGATCGATGATATGACTTGTTTTATGATCAACCCAGTTATTTTTGTATGATCAACTCTGGAAGTATAACTTCGTTAACATTTTTTTATCTAATTACTGGAGATTGCAAAGCGAATGAGTGAAAGCAACTGGGACATTGTTTTATTTGCATCATTTTTACTCTTAATCTGGTGTCGTGCAACATATCTAATTTAAATATTATGCAGGAAACAGAAATCCGCTCTTCTATCCAGATACAGAGGCTACTTAATGTGACCAAATGTAAACTCACCATGTCCTGATTGGCTAATGATCCGATCTGCTTGATCAGATCACGGTGATCGCATGTTAATGCCAAGTGTAACGCAGCCTTTGACTCACAATAGTCACATCCATGTGATCGGCCTCTTACAACGAACACACTGCTGAAGTTTCATCAAGATCAGTTAATGTATGCAGAAGTTTTAACACACTTCCTTTTTGATTTATTTACTTACTTTTTTGATTTATGGACCAAGTTAATTTAATTAATACACTAATTATATAAAACTATTGTCAATGCACTACAATTAAACAGGTTATATGCCTTTACTTATAAAAAAATAAAAATAAAAACTTATTTAAAAAATACCAGGCTTAAGAAATGTATTTACTTTAGCAGGCCAGACACACAGTGAAATGATTAAGCCCCCTCCCCCTACACACACACACACACACACACACACACACACACACACACACACACACACACACACACACACACACACACACACACACACACACACACACACACACACACACACACACACACACACACACACACACACACACACACACACACACAGGCAAAGACAGGCCTAGGCTCAGAAAGAGCATGATCATATTCAAACTACAATATCTGACTTTCTGTGGGTTTGAGCTTATTATTGTTAATTAGAAAGTTGTTTGGCTTGAATAGAACAATATACACGGCAAGTTTTGTAACTGTCAGTAAAACTAACCAAGTTATAACACACTTTATGTGTCCTTTTTTAGTCAAAAAAATCCGCCACGGCCAAACCGTTCGAGATATCACAAATCCGTCCGGAATTTAGCATCCTCAATGTCTTGACTTCATGCACACCGAGTTTGGTGGTGATTGGTAACAGCATGGGTTGTAATTTGATGTTTTTCTAGGACATTTATTTAAAAAAAAAACATAATTCCCGACTTCCGTTTGAACTGTCGTAAAACTTAGAGCACGAAAGTTGTTTGGCCTGATGTGATCTATGAGTGTACCGAGTTTCATATTAATCCATGCACGTGTGTTTGATTTATGGACAAATGTTCGAATCCCTAAAAGAATGCATCCTAAAAGAATGGTAAAGTTTGATGCGTCGCCACGGCAACAGTTTCAAAGATATCAAGAATCCATTCATAGGTCTTCATCTGCCGTGTATTTACATTATACAGATGAAGTTTGAAGCAAATCGGGTAAAAATAAGAGGGTGATTTCAAAGCATTTTGAAAGTGACACACTTCCTGCTGCCAGTTGGTGGCGCTATAACTTTGACTCACAATAGTCACATCCATGTGATCGTCCTCTTACAGCGAACGCACTGCTGAAGTTTCATCCAGATCAGTTAATGTATGCTGAAGTTATGACACACTTCCTGTTTCACGTTTCTCGCCATAGTTTCGTTTCCTCGCCACGGCCAAACCGTTCGAAATATCAAAAATCCCCACGCAAACTTTCATCCTCAATGTCTTGACTTCACGCTGACCGAGTTTCGTCGAATTTGGATCAGAGCTCTAGGAGGAGTATTTAAAAGTTCATTGCGTGTGTTTTACAAAAAAACCTCAATAGCCGACTTCCTGTTGGGCTGGGGTAAAAAGTAAGAACGCGAGGTATAGATGAAATTCTGCTATCGACATGTGTACCGAGTTTCATATTATTACATGCAAGTGTGTTTGAGTTATGGACCAGGTGTTCGGACCCCATTCCAGGGGCGCTGACGAGCCGCCCTGCCACGCCCGGGTACCAGCTTCAGCCCGGCTCTGATGGCCGCGGGTTCTGACCCGTGTGCAAAGTTTCAAGAGTTTTCGAGCATGTTAAGGGCCCCAAAAGTGCCCGAATAGTCGCTAGAAAGAAAAAAAAAAAAAAAAAAATCGGAAGGAAAACAATAGGGCTCTGCGCCCTTTCAGGGCTTGGGCCCTAATAATAAATATAGCTGCGAGCAGCGATTGCGGGCCCAAGCCGGTGGCACCGCAACCCCGGTGCCTAAAGGCACCGGGATGGCGGTACCGCCGGCTTTGGCCCTCCATCGCTGCTCGCAGCTATATTTGTGTGTGTGTGTGTGTATATATATATATATATATGTGTAGAAGCCGGTGGCACCGCCACCTTGGTGCCTTTAGGGTTATTCTGCACGACGTGCAAAAACGTAACCCCTGCTTTGGAATACATACTAGTATGTATTCCACAATTGGAATACATACTAACATACTAGTCAGAACTGAATAGTTGATATCTGAATGACAGATCACCATAGAAGTCAATGGAAAAAATGTGACTAGTAACAAAAGAATAGTTACTAGTCACCATTGAAAGTAAGTACTAGTGTCTAATGAATAAGTACTAGTATCTATTTAATAGGTACTAGTATCTAATGAATAAGTACTAGTAACTAATTAATAAGCATTGGTATGTAATGAATAAGGACTAGCATCTAATGAATAAGTACTAGTATCTAATAAATAAGGACTAGTTTCTAATGAATAAGTACTAGTATCTTTAAAAAGGTACTAGTACCTAAAGAATAAACACTAGTATCTAAAGAAAAGGCACTAGTATCTAAAGAATAAGCACTAGTAGCTAATGAATAAGTACTAGTACTTAATGGAATAGATACTAGTATCTAAAAAATAAGTACTAGTAGCATGAAAATAGAGACTAGTAGGTTAAAATGATTAAATGTTAAAACGGCTTGCCATACTCTATCTGTCGTTTCGACTAGTCACAATTACGTTACAGATATCTTAAATGATAATACAAACTATCCAAAATGTAATTACGACTAGAAAGACGTTGTTGATATCTACAATGTTAATTACGAATAGTCAAACTTAGCTTTTAAATGTTAAAAGGGCTTGCCATACAGAAGTGTAGGCTCAGAGAGACACTCAACATTTTCAAACCAAAATATCTGACTTTCTGTGGGTCCTAGCTCATGAGTGTAAATTAGAAAGTTGTCCGGCTTGAGGAGAATATATGAATATATGAAACGATGAGATCAACATGTGTACTGAGTTTCATATTATTACATGCAAGCGTGTTTGATTTATGGACCAAGTTTTTGGACCCCGTTCCAGGGGGTGCTGTCTAGCCCCCTTGCCACACCCGGGTACCATCTTCAGCCCGGCTCTGATGGCTGTGGGATCTGACCTGTGTGCAAAGTTTCAAGAGTTTTCAAACCCGTTAAGGGCCCCAAAAGCCGCTAAGAGTCTCAAAATCATCAAAAAAAAAGGAATGTTAAAGTTTGATGCGTTGCTATGGCAACATTATCTTAGATATTGAATAATGCTTTCACAGCTCTTCATCTGGCGTGTGTTTACATTATACACATGAAGTTTGAAGCAAATCGGGTAAAAGTAAGAGTGCGATTTCAAAGCATTTTGAAAGTGAAACACTTTCTGCTGCCAGTTGGTGGCGCTATATATTTGACTCACATCCATGTGATCGACCTCTTACAACGAACACACTGCTGAAGTTTCATCAAGATCAGTTAATGTATGCAGAAGTTTTAACACACTTCCTTTTTGATTTATTTACTTACTTTTTTGATTTATGGACCAAGTTAATTTAATTAATACACTAATTATATAAAACTATTGTCAATGCACTACAATTAAACAGGTTATATGCCTTTACTTATAAAAAAATAAAAATAAAAACTTATTTAAAAAATACCAGGCTTAAGAAATGTATTTACTTTAGCAGGCCAGACACACAGTGAAATGATTAAGCCCCCTCCCCCTACACACACACACACACACACACAGACTGTGTGACAGGCCTAGGCTCAGAAAGAGCATGATCATATTCAAACTACAATATCTGACTTTCTGTGGGTTTGAGCTTATTATTGTTAATTAGAAAGTTGTTTGGCTTGAATAGAACAATATACACGGCAAGTTTTGTAACTGTCAGTAAAACTAACCAAGTTATAACACACTTTATGTGTCCTTTTTTAGTCAAAAAAATCCGCCACGGCCAAACCGTTCGAGATATCACAAATCCGTCCGGAATTTAGCATCCTCAATGTCTTGACTTCATGCACACCGAGTTTGGTGGTGATTGGTAACAGCATGGGTTGTAATTTGATGTTTTTCTAGGACATTTATTTAAAAAAAAAAAACATAATTCCCGACTTCCGTTTGAACTGTCGTAAAACTTAGAGCACGAAAGTTGTTTGGCCTGATGTGATCTATGAGTGTACCGAGTTTCATATTAATCCATGCACGTGTGTTTGATTTATGGACAAATGTTCGAATCCCTAAAAGAATGCATCCTAAAAGAATGGTAAAGTTTGATGCGTCGCCACGGCAACAGTTTCAAAGATATCAAGAATCCATTCATAGGTCTTCATCTGCCGTGTATTTACATTATACAGATGAAGTTTGAAGCAAATCGGGTAAAAATAAGAGGGTGATTTCAAAGCATTTTGAAAGTGACACACTTCCTGCTGCCAGTTGGTGGCGCTATAACTTTGACTCACAATAGTCACATCCATGTGATCGTCCTCTTACAGCGAACGCACTGCTGAAGTTTCATCCAGATCAGTTAATGTATGCTGAAGTTATGACACACTTCCTGTTTCACGTTTCTCGCCATAGTTTTCGTTTCCTCGCCACGGCCAAACCGTTCGAGATATCAAAAATCCCCACACAAACTTTCATCCTCAATGTCTTGACTTCACGCTGACCGAGTTTCGTCGAATTTGGATCAGAGCTCTAGGAGGAGTATTTAAAAGTTCATTGCGTGTGTTTTACAAAAAAACCTCAATAGCCGACTTCCTGTTGGGCTGGGGTAAAAAGTAAGAACGCGAGGTATAGATGAAATTCTGCTATCGACATGTGTACCGAGTTTCATATTATTACATGCAAGTGTGTTTGAGTTATGGACCAGGTGTTCGGACCCCATTCCAGGGGGCGCTGACGAGCCGCCCTGCCACGCCCGGGTACCAGCTTCAGCCCGGCTCTGATGGCCGCGGGTTCTGACCCGTGTGCAAAGTTTCAAGAGTTTTCGAGCATGTTAAGGGCCCCAAAAGTGCCCGAATAGTCGCTGAGAAAAAAAAATAAATAAAAAAAAAATAAAAAATATAGCTGCGAGCAGCGATTGCGAGGCCCAAGCCGGTGGCACCGCAATCCCGGTGCCTTAGTTACCTAAAGGCACCAGGAATGGCGGTACCGCCGGCTTTGGCCCTACCATCGCTGCTCGCAGCTATATGTATATGTGTGTGTGTATATATATATATATATATATATATATATATATATATATATATAAAGCCGGTGGCACCGCCACCTTGGTGCCTTTAGGGTTATTCTGCACGACGTGCAAAAGCGTAACCCCTGCTTTGGAATACATACTAGTATGTATTCCACAATTGGAATACATACTAACATACTAGTCAGAACTGAATAGTTGATATCTGAATGACAGATCACCATAGAAGTCAATGGAAAAAATGTGACTAGTAACAAAAGAATAGTTACTAGTCACCATTGAAATAAGTACTAGTGTCTAATGAATAAGTACTAGTATCTATTTAATAGGTACTAGTATCTAATGAATAAGTACTAGTAACTAATTAATAAGCATTGGTATGTAATGAATAAGGACTAGCATCTAATGAATAAGTACTAGTATCTAATAAATAAGGACTAGTTTCTAATGAATAAGTACTAGTATCTTTAAAAAGGTACTAGTACCTAAAGAATAAACACTAGTATCTAAAGAAAAGGCACTAGTATCTAAAGAATAAGCACTAGTAGCTAATGAATAAGTACTAGTACTTAATGGAATAGATACTAGTATCTAAAAAATAAGTACTAGTAGCATGAAAATAGAGACTAGTAGGTTAAAATGATTAAATGTTAAAACGGTTTGCCATACTCTATCTGTCGTTTCGACTAGTCACAATTACGTTACAGATATCTTAAATGATAATACAAACTATCCAAAATGTAATTACGACTAGAAAGACGTTGTTGATATCTACAATGTTAATTACGAATAGTCAAACTTAGCTTTTAAATGTTAAAAGGGCTTGCCATACAGAAGTGTAGGCTCAGAGAGACACTCAACATTTTCAAACCAAAATATCTGACTTTCTGTGGGTCCTAGCTCATGAGTGTAAATTAGAAAGTTGTCCGGCTTGAGGAGAATATATGAATATATGAAACGATGAGATCAACATGTGTACTGAGTTTCATATTATTACATGCAAGCGTGTTTGATTTATGGACCAAGTTTTTGGACCCCGTTCCAGGGGGCGCTGTCTAGCCCCCTTGCCACACCCGGGTACCATCTTCAGCCCGGCTCTGATGGCTGTGGGATCTGACCTGTGTGCAAAGTTTCAAGAGTTTTCAAACCCATTAAGGGCCCCAAAAGCCGCTAAGAGACTCAAAATCATCAAAAAAAAGGAATGTTAAAGTTTGATGCGTTGCTATGGCAACATTATCTTAGATATTGAATAATGCTTTCACAGCTCTTCATCTGGCGTGTGTTTACATTTGAAGCAAATCGGGTAAAAGTAAGAGTGCGATTTCAAAGCATTTTGAAAGTGAAACACTTTCTGCTGCCAGTTGGTGGCGCTATATATTTGACTCACATCTATGTGATCGACCTCTTACAACGAACACACTGCTGAAGTTTCATCAAGATCAGTTAATGTATGCAGAAGTTTTAACACACTTCCTTTTTGATTTATTTACTTACTTTTTTGATTTATGGACCAAGTTAATTTAATTAATACACTAATTATATAAAACTATTGTCAATGCACTACAATTAAACAGGTTATATGCCTTTACTTATAAAAAAAATAAAAATAAAAACTTATGTAAAAAATACCAGGCTTAAGAAATGTATTTACTTTAGCAGGCCAGACACACAGTGAAATGATTAAGCCCCCTCCCCCTACACACACACACACACACAGACTGTGTGACAGGCCTAGGTTTAGAAAGAGCATGATCATATTCAAACTACAATATCTGACTTTCTGTGGGTTTGAGCTTATTATTGTTAATTAGAAAGTTGTTTGGCTTGAATAGAACAATATACACGGCAAGTTTTGTAACTGTCAGTAAAACTAACCAAGTTATAACACACTATATGTGTCCTTTTTTAGTCAAAAAAATCCGCCACGGCCAAACCGTTCGAGATATCAAAAATCCGTCCGGAATATAGCATCCTCAATGTCTTGACTTCATGCACACCGAGTTTGGTGGTGATTGGTAACAGCATGGGTTGTAATTTGATGTTTTTCTAGGACAATTATTTAAAAAAAAAAAACATAATTCCCGACTTCCGTTTGAACTGTCGTAAAACTTAGAGCACGAAAGTTGTTTGGCCTGATGTGATCTATGAGTGTACCGAGTTTCATATTAATCCATGCACGTGTGTTTGATTTATGGACAAATGTTCGAATCCCTAAAAGAATGCATCCTAAAAGAATGGTAAAGTTTGATGCGTCGCCACGGCAACAGTTTCAAAGATATCAAGAATCCATTCATAGGTCTTCATCTGCCGTGTATGTACATTATACAGATGAAGTTTGAAGCAAATCGGGTAAAAATAAGAGGGTGATTTCAAAGCATTTTGAAAGTGACACACTTCCTGCTGCCAGTTGGTGGCGCTATAACTTTGACTCACAATAGTCACATCCATGTGATCGTCCTCTTACAGCGAACGCACTGCTGAAGTTTCATCCAGATCAGTTAATGTATGCTGAAGTTATGACACACTTCCTGTTTCACGTTTCTCGCCATAGTTTCGTTTCCTCGCCACGGCCAAACCGTTCGAGATATCAAAAATCCCCACACAAACTTTCATCCTCAATGTCTTGACTTCACGCTGACCGAGTTTCGTCGAATTTGGATCAGAGCTCTAGGAGGAGTATTTAAAAGTTCATTGCGTGTGTTTTACAAAAAAACCTCAATAGCCAACTTCCTGTTGGGCTGGGGTAAAAAGTAAGAACGCGAGGTATAGATGAAATTCTGCTATCGACATGTGTACCGAGTTTCATATTATTACATGCAAGTGTGTTTGAGTTATGGACCAGGTGTTCGGACCCCATTCCAGGGGGCGCTGACGAGCCGCCCTGCCACGCCCGGGTACCAGCTTCAGCCCGGCTCTGATGGCCGCGGGTTCTGACCCGTGTGCAAAGTTTCAAGAGTTTTCGAGCATGTTAAGGGCCTCAAAAGTGCCCGAATAGTCGCTAGAAAAAAGAAAAAAAAAAAAAAAAAAAAAAAAAAAATAAATAATCGGAAGGAAAACAATAGGGCTCTGCGCCCTTTCAGGGCTTGGGCCCTAATATAATAAAAATAAATATAGCTGCGAGCAGCGATTGCCGGGCCCAAGCCGGTGGCACCGCAACCCCGGTGCCTAAAGGCACCGGGATGGCGGTACCGCCGGCTTTGGCCCTCCAGTCGCTGCTCGCAGCTATTATTTATATATATATATATATATGTGTGTGATATATATATATATATATATATATATATATAAAGCCGGTGGCACCGCCACCTTGGTGCCTTTAGGGTTATTCTGCACGACGTGCAAAAACGTAACCCCTGCTTTGGAATACATACTAGTATGTATTCCACAATTGGAATACATACTAACATACTAGTCAGAACTGAATAGTTGATATCTGAATGACAGATCACCATAGAAGTCACTGGAAAAAATGTGACTAGTAACAAAAGAATAGTTACTAGTCACCATTGAAATAAGTACTAGTGTCTAATGAATAAGTACTAGTATCTATTTAATAGGTACTAGCATCTAATGAATAAGTACTAGTAACTAATTAATAAGCATTGGTATGTAATGAATAAGGACTAGCATCTAATGAATAAGTACTAGTATCTAATAAATAAGGACTAGTGTCTAATGAATAAGTACTAGTATCTTTAAAAAGGTACTAGTACCTAAAGAATAAACACTAGTATCTAAAGAAAAGGCACTAGTATCTAAAGAATAAGCACTAGTAGCTAATGAATAAGTACTAGTACTTAATGGAATAGATACTAGTATCTAAAAAATAAGTACTAGTAGCATGAAAATAGAGACTAGTAGGTTAAAATGATTAAATGTTAAAACGGCTTGCCATACTCTATCTGTCGTTTCGACTAGTCACAATTACGTTACAGATATCTTAAATGATAATACAAACTATCCAAAATGTAATTACGACTAGAAAGACGTTGTTGATATCTACAATGTTAATTACGAATAGTCAAACTTAGCTTTTAAATGTTAAAAGGGCTTGCCATACAGAAGTGTAGGCTCAGAGAGACACTCAACATTTTCAAACCAAAATATCTGACTTTCTGTGGGTCCTAGCTCATGAGTGTAAATTAGAAAGTTGTCCGGCTTGAGGAGAATATATGAATATATGAAACGATGAGATCAACATGTGTACTGAGTTTCATATTATTACATGCAAGCGTGTTTGATTTATGGACCAAGTTTTTGGACCCCGTTCCAGGGGGCGCTGTCTAGCCCCCTTGCCACACCCGGGTACCATCTTCCCGGCTCTGATGGCTGTGGGATCTGACCTGTGTGCAAAGTTTCAAGAGTTTTCAAACCCATTAAGGGCCCCAAAAGCCGCTAAGAGACTCAAAATCATCAAAAAAAAGGAATGTTAAAGTTTGATGCGTTGCTATGGCAACATTATCTTAGATATTGAATAATGCTTTCACAGCTCTTCATCTGGCGTGTGTTTACATTATACAGATGAAGTTTGAAGCAAATCGGGTAAAAGTAAGAGTGTGATTTCAAAGCATTTTGAAAGTGAAACACTTTCTGCTTCCAGTTGGTGGCGCTATATATTTGACTCACAATAGTCACATCCATGTGATCGGCCTCTTACAACGAACACACTGCTGAAGTTTCATCAAGATCAGTTAATGTATGCAGAAGTTTTAACACACTTCCTTTTTGATTTATGGACCAAGTTAATTTAATTAATACACTAATTATATAAAACTATTGTCAATGCACTACAATTAAACAGGTTATATGCCTTTACTTATAAAAAAATAAAAATAAAAACTTATTTAAAAAATACCAGGCTTAAGAAATGTATTTACTTTAGCAGGCCAGACACACAGTGAAATGATTAAGCCCCCTCCCCCTACACACACACACACACACACACAGACTGTGTGTCAAGAGACTCAAGAAAGACTCAGGCTCAGAAAGAGCATGATCATATTCAAACTACAATATCTGACTTTCTGTGGGTTTGAGCTTATTATTGTTAATTAGAAAGTTGTTTGGCTTGAATAGAACAATATACACGGCAAGTTTTGTAACTGTCAGTAAAACTAACCAAGTTATAACACACTTTATGTGTCCTTTTTTAGTCAAAAAAATTCGCCACGGCCAAACCGTTCGAGATATCACAAATCCGTCCGGAATTTAGCATCCTCAATGTCTTGACTTCATGCACACCGAGTTTGGTGGTGATTGGTAACAGCATGGGTTGTAATTTGATGTTTTTCTAGGACATTTATCTAAAAAAAAAAAACATAATTCCCGACTTCCGTTTGAACTGTCGTAAAACTTAGAGCACGAAAGTTGTTTGGCCTGATGTGATCTATGAGTGTACCGAGTTTCATATTAATCCATGCACGTGTGTTTGATTTATGGACAAATGTTCGAATCCCTAAAAGAATGCATCCTAAAAGAATGGTAAAGTTTGATGCGTCGCCACGGCAACAGTTTCAAAGATATCAAGAATCCATTCATAGGTCTTCATCTGCCGTGTATTTACATTATACAGATGAAGTTTGAAGCAAATCGGGTAAAAATAAGAGGGTGATTTCAAAGCATTTTGAAAGTGACACACTTCCTGCTGCCAGTTGGTGGCGCTATAACTTTGACTCACAATAGTCACATCCATGTGATCGTCCTCTTACAGCGAACGCACTGCTGAAGTTTCATCCAGATCAGTTAATGTATGCTGAAGTTATGACACACTTCCTGTTTCACGTTTCTCGCCATAGTTTCGTTTCCTCGCCACGGCCAAACCGTTCGAGATATCAAAAATCCCCACACAAACTTTCATCCTCAATGTCTTGACTTCACGCTGACCGAGTTTCGTCGAATTTGGATCAGAGCTCTAGGAGGAGTATTTAAAAGTTCATTGCGTGTGTTTTACAAAAAAACCTCAATAGCCGACTTCCTGTTGGGCTGGGGTAAAAAGTAAGAACACGAGGTATAGATGAAATTCTGCTATCGACATGTGTACCGAGTTTCATATTATTACATGCAAGTGTGTTTGAGTTATGGACCAGGTGTTCGGACCCCATTCCAGGGGGCGCTGACGAGCCGCCCTGCCACGCCCGGGTACCAGCTTCAGCCCGGCTCTGATGGCCGCGGGTTCTGACCCGTGTGCAAAGTTTCAAGAGTTTTCGAGCATGTTAAGGGCCCCAAAAGTGCCCGAATAGTCGCTAGAAAAAAAAAAAAAAAAAAAGAAAAAAAAAAAAAAAAAAAATAATCGGAAGGAAAACAATAGGGCTCTGCGCCCTTTCAGGGCTTGGGCCCTGAAATATATAGCTGCGAGCAGCGATTGCGGGCCCAAGCCGGTGGCACCGCAATCCCGGTGCCTTTAGTTACCTAAAGGCACCGGGATGGCGGTACCGGCCGGCTTTGGCCCTCCATCGCTGCTCGCAGCTATATTTATATATATATATATATATATATATATATATAATATATATATATATAAAGCCGGTGGCACCGCCACCTTGGTGCCTTTAGGGTTATTCTGCACGACGTGCAAAACGGTAACCCCTGCATTGGAATACATACTAACATACTAGTCAGAACTGAATAGTTGATATCTGAATGACAGATCACCATAGAAGTCAACGGAAAAAATGTGACTAGTAACAAAAGAATAGTTACTAGTCACCATTGAAATAAGTACTAGTGTCTAATGAATAAGTACTAGTATCTATTTAATAGGTACTAGTATCTAATGAATAAGTACTAGTAACTAATTAATAAGCATTGGTATGTAATGAATAAGGACTAGCATCTAATGAATAAGTACTAGTATCTAATAAATAAGGACTAGTTTCTAATGAATAAGTACTAGTATCTTTAAAAAGGTACTAGTACCTAAAGAATAAACACTAGTATCTAAAGAAAAGGCACTAGTATCTAAAGAATAAGCACTAGTAGCTAATGAATAAGTACTAGTACTTAATGGAATAGATACTAGTATCTAAAAAATAAGTACTAGTAGCATGAAAATAGAGACTAGTAGGTTAAAATGATTAAATGTTAAAACGGCTTGCCATACTCTATCTGTCGTTTCGACTAGTCACAATTACGTTACAGATATCTTAAATGATAATACAAACTATCCAAAATGTAATTACGACTAGAAAGACGTTGTTGATATCTACAATGTTAATTACGAATAGTCAAACTTAGCTTTTAAATGTTAAAAGGGCTTGCCATACAGAAGTGTAGGCTCAGAGAGACACTCAACATTTTCAAACCAAAATATCTGACTTTCTGTGGGTCCTAGCTCATGAGTGTAAATTAGAAAGTTGTCCGGCTTGAGGAGAATATATGAATATATGAAACGATGAGATCAACATGTGTACTGAGTTTCATATTATTACATGCAAGCGTGTTTGATTTATGGACCAAGTTTTTGGACCCCGTTCCAGGGGGCGCTGTCTAGCCCCCTTGCCACACCCGGGTACCATCTTCAGCCCGGCTCTGATGGCTGTGGGATCTGACCTGTGTGCAAAGTTTCAAGAGTTTTCAAACCCGTTAAGGGCCCCAAAAGCCGCTAAGAGACTCAAAATCATCAAAAAAAAGGAATGTTAAAGTTTGATGCGTTGCTATGGCAACATTATCTTAGATATTGAATAATGCTTTCACAGCTCTTCATCTGGCGTGTGTTTACATTTGAAGCAAATCGGGTAAAAGTAAGAGTGCGATTTCAAAGCATTTTGAAAGTGAAACACTTTCTGCTGCCAGTTGGTGGCGCTATATATTTGACTCACATCTATGTGATCGACCTCTTACAACGAACACACTGCTGAAGTTTCATCAAGATCAGTTAATGTATGCAGAAGTTTTAACACACTTCCTTTTTGATTTATTTACTTACTTTTTTGATTTATGGACCAAGTTAATTTAATTAATACACTAATTATATAAAACTATTGTCAATGCACTACAATTAAACAGGTTATATGCCTTTACTTATAAAAAAATAAAAATAAAAACTTATTTTAAAAATACCAGGCTTAAGAAATGTATTTACTTTAGCAGGCCAGACACACAGTGAAATGATTAAGCCCCCTCCCCCTACACACACACACACAGACTGTGTGACAGGCCTAAGCTCAGAAAGAGCATGATCATATTCAAACTACAATATCTGACTTTCTGTGGGTTTGAGCTTATTATTGTTAATTAGAAAGTTGTTTGGCTTGAATAGAACAATATACACGGCAAGTTTTGTAACTGTCAGTAAAACTAACCAAGTTATAACACACTTTATGTGTCCTTTTTTAGTCAAAAAAATCCGCCACGGCCAAACCGTTCGAGATATCACAAATCCGTCCGGAATTTAGCATCCTCAATGTCTTGACTTCATGCACACCGAGTTTGGTGGTGATTGGTAACAGCATGGGTTGTAATTTGATGTTTTTCTAGGACATTTATTTAAAAAAAAAAACATAATTCCCGACTTCCGTTTGAACTGTCGTAAAACTTAGAGCACGAAAGTTGTTTGGCCTGATGTGATCTATGAGTGTACCGAGTTTCATATTAATCCATGCACGTGTGTTTGATTTATGGACAAATGTTCGAATCCTAAAAGAATGCATCCTAAAAGAATGGTAAAGTTTGATGCGTCGCCACGGCAACAGTTTCAAAGATATCAAGAATCCATTCATAGGTCTTCATCTGCCGTGTATTTACATTATACAGATGAAGTTTGAAGCAAATCGGGTAAAAATAAGAGGGTGATTTCAAAGCATTTTGAAAGTGACACACTTCCTGCTGCCAGTTGGTGGCGCTATAACTTTGACTCACAATAGTCACATCCATGTGATCGTCCTCTTACAGCGAACGCACTGCTGAAGTTTCATCCAGATCAGTTAATGTATGCTGAAGTTATGACACACTTCCTGTTTCACCGTTTCTCGCCATAGTTTCGTTTCCTCGCCACGGCCAAACCGTTCGAGAATATCAAAAATCCCCACGCAAACTTTCATCCTCAATGTCTTGACTTCACGCTGACCGAGTTTCGTCGAATTTGCGATCAGAGCTCTAGGAGGAGTATTTAAAAGTTCATTGCGTGTGTTTTACAAACAAACCTCAATAGCCGACTTCCTGTTGGGCTGGGGTAAAAAGTGAGAACGTGAGGTATAGATGAAACCAAGTGGACCAAGTGTTCGGACTCCGTTCCAGGGGGCGCTGACGAGCCGCCCTGCCACGCCCGGGTACCAGCCTCAGCCCGGCTCTGATGGCCGCGGGTTCTGACCCGTGTGCAAAGTTTCAAGAGTTTTCGAGCATGTTAAGGGCCCCAAAAGTGCCCGAATAGTCGCTAGAGAAAAGAAAAAAAAAATAATAATAAAATATAGCTGCGAGCAGCCGAGTGCGGGCCCAAGCCGGTGGCACCGCCAACCCCGGTGCCTTTAGTTACCTAAAGGCACCCGGGTGGTGGTACCGCCGCCTTTGGCCATTCATCGCTGCTCGCAGCTATATATATACGTACACACACACACACACACGATATAGCCGGTGGCACCGCCACCCCATGGTGCCTTTAGGGTTATTGTGCACAAACGGAACACTGCTTTGACTGTCGAAAAGAAGTGTGCCGTAGAGCTTGCAACAGTGTGGGCTCTGCAAAAGTGCGCATCGAGGGCACATATCAACCAAAATGTATGCGTGAGCAACCTTCTAAAACCTAAAATGAAAAATGAGACACCCTATAGACAGTCATGGATTTAACGGACACATTACATAAGTACACAACACTGAAAATTCATATGAAGTGTGCCATTTGGGACAGGGCGATCGTGAACACAGTTCAATGTTCCCTCTAATTTTTTTCTATTTTTTCACTACCTGAGCAAAAATATTCTTTATACCTAACCTGTACATCATATGTAGAAACACAATGGTTTCAACATTCAGTTGTAACTTTTAACTTGAATGTGCCATTTATATTTTATTTGACCTTTAATGTAACGTATTGGTATTAAATCATATTTGTGAAAAACAAGCTGTTAATTAAGAAGTCACTAAATGAAGCACATTTTAGGTTATCTGATATTTTTTTCCAGTGCTGTTAACTGTACAGTCTTTACCAATAAATACTATGAAAAATAATTAACAAAATCTTTTGCAGGACAGTTCAATTCTTTACAATAAAAGAATATAGTAAGAAAGAAAAGTAAGCTGTTACACTGAGATGGTTTGGGAAAACCATAAAGTGTTTTTGTACAGTCAATGAATTGTGTACAGGAAGCATTAAACCATCAAAGTTAAATGATTGTTTGTTGCTTATAAATTTCAAATATTTTCTTTAGCAAGGGGTTTCAAACTTTTTAATGGCAATGAGCCCTAAACAACCCTTGTGAGGTTCTTTATTTAGCCTTAAAATATTCAGCTTCAAATATTACTAGCTTCAAGTTGTGCACATATTATATTATTAACACACACACACACATAATCACAGACATCAGCACCCCCTTCTCACTCTAACTGACACATCCCCCTCCCCACAGACACAGAGGTGCCTAGAGAGAGGGAGAGAAGGAAGAGAGATTAATCCAACACATCCACACTTAACCCAAAATATCTGACTTCCTTTTGTTCTGACCTATTGACTGTAAATTAGAAAGTTGCCCGGCTTGATACGAACAATTTACCTACCGGGTTTTATGATTGCAGGGCAAACTATGAATCTAACCCTCTCACTTTTGTCAAAAGGTGGCGCTACTTACCCCTGCACCACGCCCGTTTCTGAAACTTTGCACATGTCTACTGGCTAATAAATGTGATGTGTCTGTCGAGTTTCATGCAATTTCAAGCATGCTAAGAGTCTCAAAAGCATCCTAAAAGAATGGTAAAGTTTGATGCGTTACCACGGCAACAGTTTCAAAGATATTAAGAATCCATTCACTTTTTACCCCAGCCCAACAGGAAGTCGGCTATTGAGGTTTTTTTGTAAAACACACGCAATGAACTTTTAAATACTCCTCCTAGAGCTCTGATCCAAATTCGACGAAACTCGGTCAGCGTGAAGTCAAGACATTGAGGATGAAAGTTTGCGTGGGGATTTTTGATATCTCGAACGGTTTGGCCGTCGCGAGGAAACGAAACTATGGCGAGAACGTGAAACAGGAAGTGTGTCATAACTTCAGCATACATTAACTGATCTGGATGAAACTTCAGCAGTGCGTTCGCTGTAAGAGGACGATCACATGGATGTGACTATTGTGAGTCAAAGTTATAGCGCCACCAACTGGCAGCAGGAAGTGTGTCACTTTCAAAATGCTTTGAAATCACCCTCTTATTTTTACCCGATTTGCTTCGAACTTCATCTGTATAATGTAAATACACGGCAGATGAAGACCTATGAATGGATTCTTGATATCTTTGAAACTGTTGCCGTGGCGACGCATCAAACTTTACCATTCTTTTAGGATGCATTCTTTTAGGGATTCGAACATTTGTCCATAAATCAAACACACGTGCATGGATTAATATGAAACTCGGTACACTCATAGATCACATCAGGCCAAACAACTTCGTGCTCTAAGTTTTACGACAGTTCGAACGGAAGTCGGGAATTATGTTTTTTTTTTTTAAATAAATGTCCTAGAAAAACATCAAATTACAACCCATGCTGTTACCAATCACCACCAAACTCGATATGCATGAAGTCAAGACATTGAGGATGCTAAATTACGGACGGATTTGTGATATCTCGAACGGTTTGGCCGTGGCGGATTTTTTTGACTAAAAAAGGACACATAAAGTGTGTTATAACTTGGTTAGTTTTACTGACAATTACAAAACTTGCCGTGTATATTGTTCTATTCAAGCCAAACAACTTTCTAATTAACAATAATAAGCTCAAACCCACAGAAAGTCAGATATTGTAGTTTGAATATGATCATGCTCTTTCTGAGCCTAGGCCTGTCTTTGCCTGTGTGTGTGTGTGTGTGTGTGTGTGTGTGTGTGTGTGTGTGTGTGTGTGTGTGTGTGTGTGTGTGTGTGTGTGTGTGTGTGTGTGTGTGTGTGTGTGTGTGTGTGTGTGTGTGTGTGTGTGTGTGTGTGTGTGTGTGTGTGTGTGTGTGTGTGTCGTGTCGTGTGTGTGTGTGTGTGTGTGTGTGTGTAGGGGGAGGGGGCTTAATCATTTCACTGTGTGTCTGGCCTGCTAAAGTAAATACATTTTCTTAAGCCTGGTATTTTTTAAATAAGTTTTTATTTTTATTTTTTTATAAGTAAAGGCATATAACCTGTTTAATTGTAGTGCATTGACAATAGTTTTATATAATTAGTGTATTAATTAAATTAACTTGGTCCATAAATCAAAAAAGTAAGTAAATAAATCAAAAAGGAAGTGTGTTAAAACTTCTGCATACATTAACTGATCTTGATGAAACTTCAGCAGTGTGTTCGTTGTAAGAGGCCGATCACATGGATGTGACTATTGTGAGTCAAATATATAGCGCCACCAACTGGCAGCAGAAAGTGTTTCACTTTCAAAATGCTTTGAAATCACACTCTTACTTTTACCCGATTTGCTTCAAACTTCATCTGTATAATGTAAACACACGCCAGATGAAGAGCTGTGAAAGCATTATTCAATATCTAAGATAATGTTGCCATAGCAACGCATCAAACTTTAACATTCCTTTTTTTGATGATTTTGAGTCTCTTAGCGGCTTTTGGGGCCCTTAATGGGTTTGAAAACTCTTGAAACTTTGCACACAGGTCAGATCCCACAGCCATCAGAGCCGGGCTGAAGATGGTACCCGGGTGTGGCAAGGGGGCTGAGCAGCGCCCCCTGGAACGGGGTCCAAAACTTGGTCCATAAATCAAACACGCTTGCATGTAATAATATGAAACTCAGTACACATGTTGATCTCATCGTTTCATATATTCATATATGTCTCCTCAAGCCGGACAACTTTCTAATTTACACTCATGAGCTAGGACCCACAGAAAGTCAGATATTTTGGTTTGAAAATGTTGAGTGTCTCTCTGAGCCTACACTTCTGTATGGCAAGCCCTTTTAACATTTAAAAGCTAAGTTTGACTATTCGTAATTAACATTGTAGATATCAACAACGTCTTTCTAGTCGTAATTACATTTTGGATAGTTTGTATTATCATTTAAGATATCTGTAACGTAATTGTGACTAGTTCGAAACGACAGATAGAGTATGGCAAGCCGTTTTAACATTTAATCATTTTAACCTACTAGTCTCTATTTTCATGCTACTAGTACTTATTTTTTAGATACTAGTATCTATTCCATTAAGTACTAGTACTTATTCATTAGCTACTAGTGCTTATTCTTTAGATACTAGTGCCTTTTCTTTAGATACTAGTGTTTATTCTTTAGGTACTAGTACATTTTTAAAGATACTAGTACTTATTCATTAGACACTAGTCCTTATTTATTAGATACTAGTACTTATTCATTAGATGCTAGTACCTATTAAATAGATACTAGTACTTATTCATTAGACACTAGTACTTATTTCAATGGTGACTAGTAACTATTCTTTTGTTACTAGTCACATTTTTTCCATTGACTTCTATGGTGATCTGTCATTCAGATATCAACTATTCAGTTCTGACTAGTATGTTAGTATGTATTCCAATTGTGGAATACATACTAGTATGTATTCCAAAGCAGGGGTTACGTTTTTGCACGTCGTGCAGAATAACCCTAAAGGCACCAAGGTGGCGGTGCCACCGGCTTTATATATATATATATATATATATATATATATATATATATATATATATATAAAAAAATATAAATATAAAAATAAATATATATATATATATATATATATATATATATATATACTTTATATATATATATATATATAAATATAGCTGCGAGCAGCGATGGAGGGCCAAAGCCGGCGGTACCGGGGTCTGCGGGTGCTACCGGCTTGGGCACCCAATGTAGGCTGCTCGCAGCTATTATATATATATATATATATATATATATATATATATATATATATATATATATAAAATATGGCATTTAATCATTTTAACCTACTAGTCTCTATTTTCATGCTACTAGTACTTATTTTTAGATACTAGTATCTATTCCATTAAGTACTAGTACTTATTCATTAGCTACTAGTGCTTATTCTTTAGATACTAGTGCCTTTTCTTTAGATACTAGTGTTTATTCTTTTAGGTACTAGTACCTTTTTAAAGATACTAGTACTTATTCATTAGACACTAGTCCTTATTTATTAGATACTAGTACTTATTCATTAGATGCTAGTCCTTATTCATTACATACCAATGCTTATTAATTAGTTACTAGTACTTATTCATTAGATACTAGTACCTATTAAATAGATACTAGTACTTATTCATTAGACACTAGTACTTATTTTCAATGGTGACTAGTAACTATTCTTTTGTTACTAGTCACATTTTTTCCATTGACTTCTATGGTGATCTGTCATTCAGATATCAACTATTCAGTTCTGACTAGTATGTTCATATGTATTCCAATTGTGGAATACATACTAGTATGTATTCCAAAGCAGGGGTTACGTTTTTGCACGTCGTGCAGAATAACCCTAAAGGCACCAAGGTGACGGTGCCACGGCTTGCGCTGTGTATATATATATATATATATATATATATATATATATATATATATATATATGTATATGTGCGCAGTGAAGCTTTAAATACTCCTCCTAGAGCTCAGATTTTTGCGGTTATTTTTAAAACGCACGCAATGGAATTTAATATACTCCTCCTAGAGCTTTGATCCACATGGAACAAAACTCGGGCAGCCTGAAGTCAAGACATTGAGGATGAAAAATTGCCGAGGGGATTTTGAATATACTCGAAGCAGGTTTGGCCGTGGCGAGGAAACGAATTTATGGTGGAGAAACGTGAAACAGGAAGTGTGTTATAACTTCAGCATACATTAACTGATCTTGATGAAACTTCAGCAGTGTGTTCGCTGTAAGAGGACGATCACATGGATGTGACTATTGTGAGTCAAAGTTATAGCGCCACCAACTGGCAGCAGGAAGTGTGTCACTTTCACAATGCTTTAAAATCAACCTCTTATTACAACCTCCAAAAGTCGGGTTGTTAGTTTTTTCTACAGTTACAAAAATCGGTATGCACATTGCACTCCTCGAGCCGGACAACTTTCTAATTGACACTCATTAGCTAGGACCCACAAAAAGTCAGATATTTTTGCTTGTATGTAGTCATGCTCTCTCTGAGCCTACAGTACGTCTCTATCTCTGAGCCTTTGCTCTGTCTCTGTGTGTGTGGGTTTGTAGGGGGAGGGGGCTTAACCATTTCACTGCTGTGTGCCTGTATAAAAAAATACATTTTCTTAAGCCTGGTATGTTTTAAAAAAGTTTTTATTTTAATTTTGTATAAGTAAAGGCATAATATAACCAGTTTAATTGTAGTGCATTGACAATAGTTTTATATAATTAGTTTATTAATTAAATTAACTTGGTCCATAAACTTGATCTGAAAATTTGGTCCATAAATCAAACACACTTGCATGTAATAATATGAAACTCGGTACACTTATAGATCACATCAGGTCAAACAGCTTTCGTGCTCTAAGTTTTTACGACAGTTCAAATGGAAGTTGGGAATTATGGGTTGTTTGAAAAAATCTCATAGGAGAAATACATCAAATTACAACGCATGTGTTTACCAATCACCACCAAACTCGGTGTGCATGAAGTCAAGACATTGAGGATGCTCAATTCCGGACGGATTTTTGATATCTCGAACGGTTTGGCCGTGGCGAGGAAATGAATTTTATGACTAAAAAAGGACACATAAAATGTGTTATAACTTTGCTCGTTTTACCTATAGTCACAAAACTTGCCATGTATATTGTTCTTGTCAAGCCGATCAACTTTCAAATTAACAGTAAGAAGCTCAGACCAAAAGAAAGTCAGATATTGTAGTTTGAATGTGTATTTTGTCTCTTTCTTGTCTCTTGTCTGTCTCTGTGAGGGAGGGGAGGAGGGGGGGGGGTTGCTGGTGTCTGTGTTTATGTGTGTGTGCGTGGGTGTGTGTGGCTGACTGTAGATTTTTCCTGCAAGTCCTTGTCTTTTTGCATAACAACTTTGTATTTTTTTTTAAATGACAAAATATGCATATAACCCTAATCTTTTAAATGTATAGTTTGGTTTAAATAAAAGTAAGATAAATTGGTAAACTACAAATTGGTAATTGAAGCTGAATGAATTTAAATCCTCCCAAAGCTGGGGCTACATTTTTGCACATCGTGCAGAATAACCCTAAAGGCACCAAGGTGGCGGTGCCACCGGCTTTATATATATACATACATATATATATATATATATATATATATATATATATATATATATAGGCTGCGAGCAGCGATGAAGGGCCGAAGCCGCCGGTACCGCCACCCCGGTGCCTTTAGGTAACTAAAGGCACAGGGGTTGCGGTGCCACCGGCTTGGGCCCGGCAATCGCTGCTCGCAGCTATATTTATAATTATTACCCCATACCTCAACACAGTAGGTTACGATATGGCTGTATTAAAGAACAATACAGGGTATGGAGTGCATTATAATCAAGAATATGTTTAACTTTACTAATTATGGCTAAGCATTTACTTTGACGTGATAACTTCCGTAAATTAATCAATGTAAATGGCAAAGACTAAGATGACTCCTGACTCATCTATACTTTATGGATGTAGTTTGGCTGGCTATTAAATTGCATCTGTACATGCAAGGAGAACAGGAAACACTTTAAATTACCATTGTGTATGAAATTTGCCAGTGCCATATAAATAAACTTGCCTTGCCTTACTATTCTACAGTCTAAGAAAAGTTTTTCTTTTCTTCCTGCAAAACATAATTTTTTTGTATTTGTTGCTATTTTCTTAGTTACCTGGAAATTCCAGTAAATTAAATTGTTAAGTAAAGTGAAGTAAAGTAAAGTAAATTTAAAAAAAAAGTTAATTGATTCTATTTGGCGTATTTTCAGATAAGAGTTTCAGAACTTCATGAATGGTCTTTAGTCATTGTATTATTGTTCTGATTATTGTTTTTTTTTATTATTATTAAATGGCAAAGACTAAGATGACTCCTGACTCATCTATACTTTATGGATGTAGTTTGGCTGGCTATTAAATTGCATCTGTACATGCAAGGAGAACAGGAAACACTTTAAATTACCATTGTGTATGAAATTTGCCAGTGCCATATAAATAAACTTGCCTTGCCTTACTATTCTACAGTCTAAGAAAAGTTTTTCTTTTCTTCCTGCAAAACATAATTTTTTTTAATCATTTTTTTTTTATCATTTTTTGTCATTATATTTTAGAAACAGGATGACTTGCATGGTCATATTTTATCACAAAAAAGGTGAAAAGTCACAACCAGTGAAACAGTTTTTTCAATCGCTTACACACTAAAATTAAAACTTTCCCACTATTAGCAAAACCTACACTCAAGGAGCAAAACACAGGCCTAGATTTGCACAATTGTAAGCACGTTGTCAGCTTCACCCTTTTTGCAAAACATTACACACAGTGACTTGTAAAACTCTACACACATTTTCACACCTTAGACACAGATAAGGATTGTGAGGTTACTTCCTAGTCATTAAAAAGCCCCAGTATGCCACTGACCACACTAATGAATGAATTGGATATTCACATACACCAGGTGTGGAAGCACAGATGTGCTAATTTGAAAACGCAGCACTCAGGTGTGCTATAAAAGGCAGCAGGTGAGTCTTCAAAAAAATAGAAGGATCTAGAAGAAGAAGAAGAAGAGTGAAAATAAGAGGGAGAGCTCAAAGAGGACATGAAGGAGGTAGAGGAAGAGGAGGAAGGAGGAGAAGGTGGTAGAGGAGGACGAGAAGGAGGTAGAGGAGGGGATGAAGGCGGTAGAGGAGGAGGAGAAGGTGGTAGAGGAGGGGATGAAGGTGGTAGAGGAGGAGGAGAAGGAGGGAGAGGAGGAGATGAAGGTGGTAGAGGAGAGAGAAGGAGGTAGATGATGAGGAGAAGGGGTAGAGGATGAAGAACAGGAGAATGAGGTAGAGCAAGAGGAGAAGGAGATAGAGGAAGAGGCCTAGGTAGAGGAAGAGGTAGAGAAGGACTTGAAGAGTTGATAGAACCTGAACAAAGAAGACGAGGACCAAATTTGACTCAAGAAATCCGTGCAACACTTACTGACCATGTTACCATGTTATCAACCATGGACTGACACTGACAACTATGGAAGCTGGACAAAGAGATCAACTAAATCTCTGGTTGATACTGTAACTGAATAGTTACAATATATTCTTGTTGCTTTTACAGTAGTTTTTCTTCAGAGTCAAAGTGTATGTACTTCATACAGTAATTGTAATTTGTCTACAGATTTTATTTGTTTCATTGATTTCATTGTTGGTTGATTGCTGTAACTGATTACAGTAAGAAATATTGTAAGTATTCAAATAAATACTTGAAATATTCAGTCTGCAGCATCAGTGTTGTGGAGTGCTTGGTAAGTTATATATTTGTGTACATCCTCCCTATATCTCAAACTAATCATGAAGAGTGTTGCGAGTTTGTCACTATTTCTTTTTTTTTCATCTAAATTATCCCTTACATAACAATGTCTGGCCAAAAATCTAGCACATGCAATTTCCTAAAAGTAGTTTTTTTTTTTTTTTTACAAATGTGTTTTTTATTTATCACAGCAGTGTAAAACTGGCTGCAATAGTGTCTGATCATTGAGGACTGTGCTGGTTAAATGAAAACTAATAGCATTTTCACAAATATGTGTATATCTTTTAACTAAAGTGTGTATGTTTTGACAGAAGTGTGTCATTTTGCAAACAATCTTGGAATTATGCAGATTGAGTGTGGTGTTTGGATAATTGTCATTATATTTTGAAAAAAAGAACCCGATTTTCAAAATTGCGTGTAAACAATTGAAAAAAAACTGTAATGCACGTCATTTCACAATTTAATCCACACTACAAACAATGGTTGATCATCATTAGATGTCTCACAACTGTCAATAGTCTTCTGTTAGCCTTGTGAACTGTATTTATATTATTATTATAGTTTTTAATGGTATAATAATACAAGTTTAATTTGTAAAGAAAAATCATAATAAAAGTTATGCTTACTTGTTATGTTATGCTTCAGCAAACAGCTGAAAATTACACTCAATCCTTTCTGTCTTTCCAAACAGAAAAAGAGGGCAGTGCTGCACCAGACACACTATGTAGAACTGTTTCTGGTGGTGGATAATGAGAGAGTAAGTAGTGCAAATCTTGTACCATCTTCTCTTTTCACATTGCCTGACATGTTACACAGCCCGCTCTTCAGCCCGCTCTTAAACTGAGTGCAGTTAGTGTAAGAGAATTAAATGGAAGTGTGGAGACATTTATTAAACATTTGGAGATATGTGGGATGAAAATGTGATCGCCCCTGCTTGGGTCATTATAGCATCAATGTGAGAATTGTTCCATGTGAGAAGTGCCCAATTTCTGAAAGTCTTTCTTGTTTTTCTCTTTTCTACAGTATAACTACAAAAACAAGAATCAAACAGCAGTTCGTGAGGAGATGGTTCAGATTGCTAACTATGTTGATAGTGTAAGTTATCTTGCATATTTTACAGTTTTTTACAATCACTTTGTTACTATTTTCAGAACCTTGATGTCATTTTTCACAACTCTAGACACAAAACTCACAACCAATGATCAAAATTCACATTTTTCAAAACCTTAACCCATTTCTCAATTGCTTGGATACTATACACATACAACTTAGATCATTTGTTCATTCAACATAAATCACCTGTTCAATATGACACAACTTAATATCAAAGTACAACTATTTCAAAAGGCAATACACACATTACATTTCAAATGAGTGTCTATTCATTTCCTTTCAATGATCTAACTATCAGTTAATACAACTGCTCAAAATGATAAGTAACTGTTGCAGTACTCTTAAAGGGATAGTTGTATGGAAACACAATCTTCCAATGTTTACAGTAAATTGTGAGCTTAGAATTATAAGGTTCTATCTCCATTTAGGGTAGTTCTGAGATATTGAGCATCAAAGTTTTTACATCCCAGCTGGCAAAACTGTTATGTAGTATACTCTTATATTATAGCTTTATCTATTACAGTAATTTTTTTTTGTGTGCAAAAATAATACCACACAGGCATTGCAGTTTTTCTTAATTGTTTACACACAAATTCTGATACTTGAGACACAATGACCACAACATGTAACTCATTCACCAACCCCCTGAACCAATTCTGCTGAACTACAAGCACAATTCCTGCTTTACACTCAAATTGCACTTCTAAAACACACTTTTTTTCAAAACACTACACACAAATTCTCTGCATTTGGCACAATTTTCATGCAGAAATCTCTTGTTTTCACGAGGAACACAACACACTGCCATTCAAATATTCACCCTGACTTGTCACATGGGCAAACACCCGTCACACAGTTTTACAATTAGCAATCAGAGCTTTAGCATAAAATACCAAAACCGAAAAGAGGATGCAGCATAGACATTTTTTTTTTTTTTTTACTGTAACAGCATACACATTTGTTTCTGTTGTTTTGTATGTAGACCACTGTATGTGCAACTTTGTGTTGGTTGGGTTGTATGAAACATGCAATCTATCTCCCATTGTTTTTGTGGGAAAAATAAAATATATTTGTTACCGTGTATTTGTGTGTTCTGGGTATAAAAACAATATTCTCAAATATTTTACAACACATTTATGTATGTACTGTCTGTAGTAAGTGTAACACTGAACAAAAAATTGTTCTACAATATTTAATGATTGTACGAACAGTGACACAGTGAAACTGTCGGTTGCTTGTGTGTGGGTGATCTATAGTTATGTTTCAATGGTATTTCACAGTAAATTTGTTTTTTGAACCAATGATTGTGCAAGTGCAAGATTTATTTAAAGATGTGAATGCACAATGCAATGTTTTGAACATTAGCCTGTGTTACAAGTGATAACCGTTTTGAGTTTTGTGTCTAGAGTTTTGAAAAATTACGGCAAGGTTCTGAAAATAGTAGCAAAGTGAATGTAAAAAACTGTAAGATGGATGCAAATAATTCATTTATTCAATTCACATTTATTTGTATTTATTTATTTATTTATTTATTATATTGAAAATCATTATTTAAATATCACTAAAAACAGGGAGTATTAAGAGGTCTAGGAAACAAGGTGTTAGTTTTCTCTGTTACGCTGATGATACTCAGCTCTATATTTCTTCATGCCCCGACGAAACTTAACAATTCACAAAAGTAACGGAATGCATAGCTGATATAAAAAAGGATGATGAATGTGCATGCCGTCACCGTTTTCACAGATTCACGTTTTTGAAGTTTATCGCAGAGATGATAACAGTATCACTTTGAAAACCCTTTTCAAAAACTTGCACTTTGAAACCTACTTCAAAGTTTGTGTTTTTCAGGCCACCAAAGCGCTATTGTCATGTAAATGAACTGAGTGCATTAAAAGTTTTCTGTTTTCAGTTGAAAACTGGGTCGTGTAAGTGGCCCCTAAAGTTAATAACGAATGATTTTTACAATGGAAATTAATCTATTAAAAACTTACTTAAAGCTAGACCATGACTTTCTTCTTAGAGCTGCTGATAAGCCAGAAAAATCTTAGTTGCATTCATTTCTTATTATCACTGTAAAGCTGCTTTGAAACAATCTGTAATTTGTAAATACTATATAAATGAAGGTGGCTTGACTTGATGTGTGATTTTTCTCACTTGATTATTTTTCCTGCTTCCCCTTAGATGTACATGACTCTGAATATTCGTATTGTGTTGGTGGGGCTGGAGATCTGGTCTCAGCAGAACTACATCAATATTGATGGCAGTGCTGGAGAGGTGCTGGGCCGTTTTACTCAATGGAGAGAAAGAACTAGTTCACCGTCATCGTCATGACAGTGCACAGCTCATCCTGTACGGGCCTTTCTCTATTACAATTTATATCAGATGTTAGAAGTGAGTCAGGAGAACATGTATAAAATAATCAATAAATTCATAGTAATATCACCCAAAGGTAGCTTGTGCAGAGAACATAGGGATAAGGACCTAATACAAAGCCTTGTTGCACACCATAATTTGCCATTACAAGATCAGATGTCTCTTCATTTATATAAACAACATGCTAATATCACAGTGGCTCTAAAGAAGTGCATGAGGAAAGTGATAGAGAAAAAAATAGTTATATATAAAATAAACAAGAAACACTCAGGAGGTCGTATGAGAACAAACTAACACAACCTTGTTAACTAGGACGATACTGGACAAGGGAACTAAGGAAACACAGGGCTTAAATACATGGAGAGATCTGACATTACTTACATTCTATAAGCCTGTTAAAGTCTGTAGATCTTGCAGTATTCAGGTCTTGCTCTTAGCTAGAAACACTGCCTTTCCAAGGAAATCCAAAAACCTACAGATTAGTTATTGATTAAATGAATGATAGTTAACCAGATTAAATGATCGGTGCTGAAAAGAGAGTTTTTGCTTTGTAAAGTCTGAATCTTCAAAAGATCCATGAAAAATCCACTTTTCCATTATGTGATATATATTATATATACACCCACTTTAGATTTATTGTTCTAGGAATAATGATGCTACAGAAATTCCCTGCCTGCCTGATTCTCTTTTACTCTTTTCACAGAAAGAAAGGATTTGGTGGAACAGCAGGCATGGCTTTCGTTGGCACGGCTTGTTCCAGAAGTCATGGTGGTGGAATTAATGTGGTATGAGATCTCTGATCCACTTCTCATATGCTTCAGATACTCACACACACTGTTAGTCAGTGTCTGCAGAACAGTGACTTTCACCAGTATCTAAATCTCTGTCTTTGTATGTATATGTGTGCATTTCCCCCCTCAGTTCACCAATAATAATGTGATGTCATTTTCCTCCATCGTGGCTCATGAGCTGGGTCATAATCTTGGGATGAACCATGATGATGGCCGAAACTGTAAATGCGATGTCACACACTGTATTATGAACTCAGGGGCAACGTGAGTGTTTTTTTTTTGTGTATAGTTTGTTACAAATTCCAGTATGCTGTGAGATTTTTGTTTTGACCCCGTTTTTTTGTTTTTTTTTGTCCTCAGTGGTTCTCCGTAACTTTAGCAGCTGTAGTGCTGATGACTTTGAGAAGATGATCTTGAACTCGGGTGGCCGCTGTCTGCTGAACGTACCACGGCCGGACGAGGCATACAGCGCCCCCTTCTGTGGGAAGCAAGCTGGTGGATGTGGGCGAAGAGTGTGACTGTGGATCAGAGAAAGTGAGTCATCTGATTTCAGATCAGTTTAGAGCTGATCCTGATTTTACATTTTTATTTTAGTGATAATTGTTGGCTGATTTAGTAACCAACTGTGCTGTTGAGCCAGTGATGTTAAAGGTCATGAAGACCAGGGGCCTGATGTATAAACGTTGCGTATGCACAAAATGGGCATAGAAATATGCGTACGCATTTTCCCACGCACATATCAGGATTTATAAAAAATAAACTTGCCGTAAATAAGTGCACACCGTAAGGATGCTCTTGACCGTACGCACTCTTTTTGAAGAGTATGTGTTTTGGCTGACACCGATGGTGAGCTGGAGTCAAATTACTTTTTGCTCACTATTAGACAGAGAATCTTAAGAAAATTATACATCTAAAGAAATATAATTAAAATATAGTTTGTCAAACCTACCATCACTTGAAGCAAACATCCATCCCTTCTTAAATGACCGCGCCAGCACGTGTGTTGGCTCGGTTGAGTGAAACTGACGCACATAAGCCTATACTAATCTAACGGCAGATGGAGTAAAACTGTAAATCTTCATTATGAGTCCAAATCATAAATAGAGTGCATGTTCTCAATAACAGTTTAAATAAATAAAATAATGATTTAAACTATATTTTACTTCTGATATAAACATTTAGATTAAATATGCCATTCTCATTAATGGAGTTAAACACTTAAACTACATGAAATCATTACTGAGAAGTTACAAAAAAAAAATTATATTCAATAAATAGAAATAGACCTATTTGTTGTGGATGCAATGCTTTTGAACACTTTTCCTCTGGCATGCTGTGTTTTAATGTTTTAACTAGCGATAATTGCTAATCATGATAATAGCAGATTGTCTGGAAAAATTGTTTCGTGCAAATAATGCACAATCATGTCTATCTGTTTCCATTAAAATATAACTCAATTAAAAATACTATTTGGCCAGTGGAAAAGATTGAGAAAAACTTTCTCTGAAATGTATTTAACACTATTTGATTTATTCATTCAAAAACAAGGCAAGGATATAGGCTACTAAAAAAAATGTTTGTAATAATGTGACAGCACATCCGCATTTCATATTTTCCTAACGTCTTGTACCGTTAAACTTGGTATCATGTGGATAAATAATCAAATGCAAATGATATGCAAATGAGGATATGCATATTTAAACTTGCATATTTAATGCATATTTAAACATCCCCATGGACTGCACCAGATTTACAAGTTCTTGCTGTGAGATGTTACCCCACTCTTCCACCAAGGCATTGGCCTCAAACACCTCTGGGAGGACACATGCTTTGCAACCCACTGTAAGAGCGATCAGCTGTCTCCATCAGGCTTGTGCACAATTCAGAATTGAATTGAGAATGACTACTAAATTCCAATTCAATTCTAGAATTTGAATTGAATTTGAATTGATGTCAAAACAGGATCTAGAATTACAATTCGAATTTGAATTAAAGGAAGCAGAATTACAATTCAATAAAAATTCTAAGAAATTCATATAGATATTTTAAGTGAAGTGTTTAACAATGTAGCTTTACAATATATGTCAGATATGATTGCATTACATATTATATAAATTATATTAGTTTGAACTACCAGCAATGTTTTTCCCCAGCAATGAATGTTAAAAGCTCTAGTCACAGAACAAATAATAAGTTTGATTTATTGTAATTGTAGCGCCATTTCCCAGAATTAAAGAAATTGCTTTACATTGATAAAGTAATCCAGATAAATTAATCTTAACCACATTTTAATGGGTAACTTATAACAGTGAGCAATTACATTTCCAAAGTAACCTTCCTAACCCTGACTGTAGGGGAGCGCTGGGCACAACGTAACGCAGGGCTAGTTGTAACACACTAGTTTTAAATACTTCCACACACTAGCATGACGGAACTTTATGTATTTACTAGTTGCCATTTCAACACTATTTAGAGAAAAAAAATATGCCAAAATTCAGAATTTTTTGTAAGATATCACTGAACATTTATTTAACCATAGCAAAAGTACATTTCTTACCTAAGTTAATTTTCCATCTCTATTTTTTGTGTTTAATTAAAATTAGACAAATCTGATTTTTATTTTTTAATCTCTAATCTGTTGTTTAACAGTTGATATAGTTCTTTAATGCTTCGCTAACCATCAGAAGACACTAGCAGAGTTTAAACCCATTGTGCAGTTGGGGCATGTTGTCACACTGCATTACATTGTGCCCCTATTAGAAACTATTATATTCTATACTTTTACATGTCATGAAAACATGAAAAACATGTAAATAAAGACTTAAAGTCAATGTTCAGAAATGATTATTATTTTGTTTTTCCTGTGTGTTTGTTGTCAAAATCAAAAATTAGATTTTTTAATTATTAAAAAATGCCATTGTTTATATGAAAAGTTCATAATTGTATTTTATTAAGAAAATATTTTGGTTTGACTTTTAGATTTTTATTAAATGAAATAGCATTTTAAGCTGTCAAATGGTGATGTTACAATGTGATCCTCACATGTTACAATGCACCCCACCTATGGGGCATGTTGTCACATTTAACATTTTCTTTCAGGGTAAATCAAGAAAAAAGTATACACTTTATTAATAAAACAAAACCACATAATTGTACTAGACATGGTAAATTAATGTGGGAAAAAAAATAAACACTCTAAATAGATTTGCACAAACTGATAAAGTCAAAAAGCGTTACTTTGTGCCCCGCTCTCCCCTATGTGAGATTCAACACATTCTTTCTGTTTTGTGACTGTGGAATTTCTTTGAATTGCCATGAATTTAATTCCACTTCCTGTCATTCAAATTTAACTTCATGGGGGGAGGAGTCAATTCAAATTCCAATTTCAAAAGGCCAATTCTAAAATTCTGAATTTTGCACAAGCCTGGTCTCCATACAGCACTGCCTTAGGTGTCTTACATTACTGACATTACAGTTTATTGCTCTGGTCACATTCGCAGTCAACATGCCTCTTCTGCAGCATGCCTATGGCATGTTCACTCAGGTGAGCAGGCACCCTAGGCATCTTTCTTCTGATGTTTTTCAGAGTCGGTGGGAAGGTCTCTTTAATATCCTAGGTTATTGTAATTGTAACCACGATTGTCTACCCTCTGTAAACCGTTAGTGTCTTAAGGACTGTTCCACTGGTGAATGTATAATGATTGTTTATGGTTCATTGAACAAGCATGAAAAACATTGTTTAAATCAGAGCATGTGAGCAGAGCGGTAATAATCCCTCTAGGCCGTAGAGAACCCTTTCTGAAGATTCCTCTCTGCTCACTCATTGCTTGTTTAAAAAGTATGAGCGGACTATGTCTTATGTACTGTTATGGAGTTCAAATAAATGTTTAAATGTTTAATATAAAAGTGATGAATCTACATAAATGCACTGTAGTTAAGAACAAAAAAGGAGATCATATAAAGAGAGAAACTGAGTTAGTGATATACTCACAGTAAAGTTATTTTCTGTTCTTTGCTTAGGGGTAGTTTGAAATACCTTCGCAGCTGTTAGTGAACATCTCAAAGCCATTCACCCAGCTGAGAATGGTGTTAAGATGAATATGTGCATGTGTGCCACTTTCCTCTCAATAACAAAATAAGCTAAAAATTGACACTGAAATATTATCAAAAATAGGCAAAAATATGATCTGTAATTACAATCAGAAATGCATATTCATTTTGGAGCGGGATTTCAGTGAACTTTGTTTTACCAGTGGTCTGGCACATTATTTTACAAAGTTATCTTTTAAAATACAGTATCCTAAAAAAGGGATGTTTCTTTTTTTTTTTTTTTTTTTTGCTCTCCCTCCCTAATGAAGAATATTGAGAATTTCTGAAGGTTGATTATGTAAATGTTTCAGGAGTGTGAGAAGGACCCGTGCTGTGAGCCGAAAACGTGTAAGCTGAGGTCAGGTGCTCAGTGTGCGTTCAGGGTCTGCTGCAAGAACTGCAGGGTAATTCAAACTTTTCTAACACTGTACCTCTGCTCCTAACCTTGAGATGCAATGTTGTTATTGTTAATTTGAATTTTTTTAATAAAAAAAAAAAACATCTTTAATATAATACTATTATTTATATACTATAATAATAGTAATGACACTAAAATAACACTGGCAAGATGCATGTCATGCTGGTTTATAAGATAACTTGTTCTGGGCTGGTAATAAAAAGGTAATGCATGCATTCTGCAATGAGTTAAGACAAAATTTGTCTGGTTCGGTCATATATATTTTTTCCATTAAAGCATCAAACTTGTCATCAAGCAGCTCACATGGACAGACCTAATATACATACATATGGCATTTGACAATTTGCAGTTGTACTCTTTGCTCACGTGTTTTGATTAATTTTTCTCTCTCGATCTGTCAGTTTTTACCTGGTGGCACCGAGTGCAGAAGCAGCACTGATGAATGTGATTTGGCAGAGTATTGTAACGGCACATCTGCCCTCTGTCAGAACGACGTCTACATACAGAACGGCCATCACTGCAAACAAGACCAGGCTTACTGCTACAATGGCCAGTGCCAGCACTATGACACCCAGTGTCAGGCCATATTTGGTACAAGTGAGTACACAATTTTGTACTTGTAGGGCTGGTTAATATAAGAATTAAGAATATTGTCTATCCAGTATTGATTAAAATAAAAGATATTGTGATATACATTTTTGCATATATTCCCTACCCCTTTTTGTCCTGCATCTAAGCATAAAAACTAATTTCAAAATGATTATGAACAGTTAGTTAAAAAAGACATAACCAAAATTTTTGAGCTGATCAAGTACTAATATCATATATAGTATTTTACATTAAGTTGAAACAAAAAATCTAAATGAGGGGCTGATTGATCATGTTTATGTAATTATATTGTATAACACCAATGTTATTTAGAAGTGTCAAATAGTGTACATTCCAAATGACTTTCATACTTCCTGTTGGATACTCTTAAATATTCTGGGCCATTTGAAACACACAGATGGATAATAAACATACAGCAGAGCAGTATATTATCCAGTAATTTTGCAATTGGTTGTGTTGTGAACTTTTGCACCATTTTTCTATTGTGATTATTTGCGGCAAACTGTCAAACTGATAAAGATGTTTGGTTAATTTGCTGGTGTTTTTTTTTGTATTTGCATTTGTTTTCTTCAGCATTTTGCTCTATCTGCTACTGTAAGTTTACTTTTTCCAGCAAAACAATTTAGTTTGCATATCATCTGGCCATACAGCAATGGGATGTTTTTATGCTCCGTTTTTCACACAGCGCGACGTGTTAGGGCTCACGCTCTTCAATAACAATGATAGGATATGACAGAACTTGTGTTTTAAAGCTGAACAGACACTGAATAATTCACTTAAAATTGGCCATGAGTCATGGGTTTGTTTAGTTTTTGTTTAACTAAAAATAAAAGAGAAAATAGAAGTTTATATTCTGTAAATGTAACCCATCTGTCTTTGGTTGTGTGTAGAGGCTAAAGCTGCTCCTGAGCTGTGCTTTAAGGATGTGAACTCTAAAGGTGATCGCTTTGGAAACTGTGGCTACCATTCCAGTGGATTTAAGAAGTGTGAAAGCAGGTACAACACAAGATTTACATTTGAAATTACAATTCACACTCAATTCTAAAATGTTATAAAAACATACACACGCTCTCATTTTTTAGGAACGCCATGTGCGGGAAGCTACAGTGTGAGAACGTTCAATCGTCAGTCATTTTTGGCATCAAGCCATCAATCATCCAGACCCCCATTGCCGACACTACCTGCTGGGGTGTGGATTTCCTCCTGGGCTCTGATGTACCTGATCCCGGCATGGTCAATGAGGGCACCAAGTGTGGAGCTAATAAGGTGACAGAGAAAAGGAAAATTTGAACATACAAAGTTTCTGCTTAAATTATGCACACAGCTTGCCAAAATATGTTTGTTGAATTATATAGCCACTTTCATGTATATGCACATATTCTCAGTTTATGCTTAAAAAAATAACAAATACCGGTCAATGATTATGAAACTTTCCTTTGAGTTAAGCTGATTTTTCTGAGACCATTTGTTCTTGTTTTAATCATAGTCACTTCATTTTGATCAATTTCAAAGAAAACAACAATACATATTTTATTCCATTTTGTATCCTCTTTTTCAGACTCCCACAATAACACATTGTCACAGACTCACACGATAATACATTCCCTTGCACATGAAGTCAACTATCTCCCTCTCTTCTTTAAATAAAAAACAAATGAATGGATGACTTTGACATATAAAACATTGTCACCAAATACAAACGATTTTCAGAACACAGCAACATTTAAGTGAGCTTGAGTATTTAAATAAGATAAATGCTCGATAGTTCAGATATTACAGTTTCCATACACCCTCAAAAAGCACTTTAAGAAGCATAAGTGAGGAAGCACCTTTCTTTGTCAAAGAGTCAGCAAGTTGTGACTTGGCTTCTGACCAACGCACTTCTTTGATTTTGTTAGCATGTAGCCAGGAGCTCTTTGACGCCGCTTATTTCTAATCTTAGTCTCTTCTCTGTGACCTGTTTTGTAGACTTAAGAGTGTCAAACAGGGAATGGTTATCAAGTAACACAAATAAGGGGAAGATTATTTGAGATCAGCTTTACCAGTGGTAAGCTTAGAGTAGAGCATAGCCAAGAACAAAGCATTGTCAATACCATCTGACATGGCAATGGTTTCTCCTTCATGTCTGATTTTCTTGGACTGCCAAATCAGAGGAGAGAACTTTCCTGTTTTTTTTTTTCCGTGAGGGCAATTAAAGCCCCTCCCTGAGTACCTCCATCTCTAAGATTGCCCAGTGAAGCATCACTGAAAACCTCCAAACACAAATCATCACTGTTGCCCAAGTGTTGAAACTTAAGTGTGACCGTCTCTTCTACGGATCACTTTGTTCACTTCAAGTATGGACTGAACAGTAGCATTCTTAATGTTGGATGCTAGGCTACATATGTCAAACTTAACATCTAGTGTAGTTTGTTTAGCAATCCATAGAATCTGTCCTGTTTTGGACCTGAGTTGTTCTCTTTCTTACTCGTTTAGTGGAGCCTCTCTCTGTAAAGCACGTGCTGCCTGTAAGTAAAATGGTTATAAGTTTTCAATGTAACTGTGCTGATGCACCTGCAGTACACCTTCCACAGTAGCAATGTTCATCCCCACGTATGAAAAAATTCCATGCTCTTCACGACCCACTTGAAATGCAGATTTAAGTACAGGGATGACATTAGTTACAAAGTGCTCTGAACCTGCCCCAAAAAATCATCTACATGGCATGCCAGTACTCCCGTCACCTCAAACTGCTTATTCTGCCAATAGAACACTGCAGGATCAACCCGTGACATTTTACCACCACTGTTCAGCATGAGTTCTTTGACCTTGTTGTACCAGTAGCCCTCTACTTCTGCAAGCGTCAGCGTCTGCAAGTCCATACACACATTTCTCACGTAGTTTCTACAATGCATTGTCTACACCTGCTTCTTGTGGAGAATGTAAATGTCTCTTGAGAGTTCCATTTCCTGCAAAAAGTTTTTTTTTTTTTTTTTGACAAATAACAGCTAACAGCAGCCTGAGTCACTCTGATGCACATGTGGGAGAATCTTTTATAATTCATGAATATTGACTTCTTCAAAACTTCTCGCCACAAGGCGAGCTTTGGGCATTAGCATTGGTGTTATCACATTCAGTTAGAAGATCATCAACATGTGACATGTCTAAAGCTTCCTTTTGACCCTCGCTCCCATACGCTCCCAAGATACTGCATGTTGTTCCAGTTTTTATATTGCTCTCTGGCAGTGTGCTTGGTACCATCATCTCTGTTTGTAAATGTCACCGACACTGACGTGTTCTCAGTTTGACACCAGTGAAAGCCACTGCATTAGTAGCATCATTCTCTGTCTCATTAGTTTGTCCTGCGTCTTCACTATTATCTGTTTCTGTGTTTTCAGAGATTTGCACATCTACATTAACACTCATTTCATCATCTGAATTCTCTGACACATTTGTGTGTTTATTACGTTTTCACTTTCTTTACTATTTTCAGGAACACCAGGTAGTATAGGTTTATCCTCATACTGGACATTGACTTTCTTCAGCCTGGACTGGTGTACTCTGACAAGAATCCCACTGTGTCTGATAAACACTACAGAGCCATCCTGACCGGGCAGGGCCTTTCCACTCTGTATTGTCTGCTCATTTGTAGTACACTCTTTCTCCTGTCTCATACTTTTTATCTGTAGGTCTAAGCTGCTTTCGTAAAGCTCTTCTTATTCTTTCTGAACATTCCACCTCTGTGAATGCTCTTCTGGAAGCATGTAATGCTGCTAGGTATAGTCCCACTCTACTCCTCATAGAAGTGCCCTCTAGAGCAGGCAGTTTATCAACCAAAACGGAGGCAAGATTAGGATTGTGACCAAACCATGCACATTGATCATACTGTTTTTGGCCATTAGAGCCCAGTCTAGTGAAGTTTGCACACTTTTCCCTTTTCACCTTCAGGGATCTCAGTCAGTGTCATGTTGTATCTCTCCAGCAGGCCGCTGCTCCAAGGATTGTATCCCGCTGTAGTCTTCATCTCAGTGCTGAATTTTTCTGCCATCTCTCTTATCTCCCCATTGTTGTACTCGCCACCGTTGTCTGTGTATATTCGTTTGGGGGCACCACTTATACACTTATCTTGATTGTGGCTGTGGATGCCATATGCCCCAGGAACCTCTGAAACAGTTTTAGTGGAACTGCCATCCTGCTCTTGAATGAATTCAGGCAGTTCAGCACTGACTGAGCACTCTCGTTCGTGAGACATGCTGTTATGTTGACCAAGTCCAACTCCATACCAAGAAAAGTAAGTCTACACGTGGGAGAGCTTTCTCTTTTCCCAGTTGACCCAAAGAATCGAGACATGAAAGATCACTGCAAACCAAACTTGGGGACGAATGCATTTGAATATGCGTCTCTGTGTTGACATCTTGAACGGGAGCATGTGAAGGGCACGATTCAAGACATTCAGGTCCAAGAATGGTCGTAACCCACCAATTTTAAAGTACAGACTGTAAAACCCTGTCTTCATATCGGCTGAAGGGACCGGCTTTATCCGTCCTTTGCCAGTAGGACAGCGATCTCCGCACACAGGACAGGAGCATCCTTATCCATCAACAAGGTAAACTGGATGCTGCTGAACCTGGAGGGAAGCCTGGCGAACTAAAACACATAGCTGAGTCTGATTGTCCAAATGAGGTCAGAGGGACAGCCGACGTACCCACAGTGGGGTAGCGCTGGTGTTGCACAGCGTCCCGGAGTGGGGACCAAGTGCACACTGCAACACTTACCTGGCTCTACGAGTGGGCAGAGGGTGCGTTAGAAGGCATCGTGTCCTCGAACCACACACCACTGCCGATTGGCGATAAGAGAGGGATGAGAGTGGCAAGGCACAGCGTAGTGGGAAGGATGCCTTTGATGAATAGCAGACTGAGGGGCAGCTCACAATGGTTTGGAAGCTCGTTGGAGCAGGCTCTTGGTTGCCTCAGCCTGCTTCTGGACTGCCGAGAAGTACTGGGCACAGTCCTCAACAGCGTGGCCAAAAAGGCCACCTTGTGAGCATCAAGAAAGCACAGTTTGTATTTGAGTATATTATTTTGTGTTCAGCAGAAGAAAGAATTGCATATACCGTAATTCCTCAAATAAAAACTGGTATTCAAATAAAAACCGGGCCTCTGATTTGTGCGTGATCAACGCGGACAAATAAAGGCCGGTATCAGAATTAAGACCGGGGAAAATTAGTGTGGATAATCTCCTGAATGCCTTTCATTGAAAGAGATGTTACACCTGTCCACTTCATGCGTGTTCTGTGATCTGATCGTGAAAATACCAGGTATAAATGCCATCCGAAGTGCATTCGAGAACGATTTAAATCCAATCGCTCAAACCACTTCATCTGAGATCTGAGACGAGATTCCAGACGAAACTGCATAGCCTAAGTGCAAATCAAATGCATCTGATTGTTGAAACCACCTATCTAAATTTTACTCCTCCCAAAAACGCTAAAAAATAAAAGTGTGAGAGCGTGTTATAGGCTGTGTGATGTTATAGCAAGATGTGACAATGCTACTGCAACACGCATCACGGCAGCTGAGCATCTATTCATAAAGCCAACGTGCAAACTATTGCAAATTAAAGTGAAAGTAATGCCCGTTTCACACATACTCCGTGTGCCATTTTCTCCACTCCATTTTTTTCCGTACCCATGTTAACAGGTTAGAGCTTTCACACTGCACGCGGATGCAGTTCGTCGATCCGTTCCAGTTGCGGTCGTATACAGCAGTGCAGAGATTGTTTCCGTGCCGAGTCTATTTCTGCTGTGCTGCAAACGCAGAAATAAAGTGACAGCACACGGTTCGTGCTCAAAATGAACTCAGATTGACCTTGAAATGTATTAGTTTCACCATAAATGCATTTAATTCAATAAAATATAGTAATCTCTCCATAAATGTATATTTTATTGTTTCATCCTTTTACTTTAAGACATTACTTCTTAATATAGGCTATATAGAAGTATTATAATGCATGGAATTGTATGCATTCGTTGTTTAAATTGTGTTTAAACGTGCATGCGGCCATTAAAGTTTGTAAAAGTGTACAAAGAGAATTGCAATGCTGGCAAAACTTTTATTTTAATAAAAGTTGCTGCATAAGGTGAACATATTTTGATTAGCAAAAACCAGGACACATGGCTCAGCAAACAAATGATACTCGAAGTTTACTCAAAGATGCCTTATTAATTTCAATACATTTAAAATAGGCTATGCCCCCTCTGTGGATAGAAAATTGTTATATTAAGATACAAATTCAGATAGGCTTCTCAGAGGATACTCAACATGTTTTATGACAGGTTTAAAAATAATGAATGAAATAATGATAAAAAATAATGTCTCTTCTGTATTAGAAAAATAAATATATAAATATTAATTAGAAAAAGAAATACCTTCAAATTGAACAAAAATACCTCTCACAAACTTCAAAAACGAACTAGTTTTCTTCCTCTTTATCCTATTCTTCTTCCTCATCCTCCTTGTTTGTCCATCTCCTATATTTTGCTTAAGCTGATCTTTCCAGCGTTTTTTTTTTTTTTTTTTGAAAACCGACATCACTTTATAAAAAACAGCCAGGACAGGACGTGAAAAATGTCCTGGGATAACAGGACTGTTGGTCACTGGTCACCCTATTGCTACATAACTTCTGAATTTGAAATAAAAATAGTGAGTGTTTGTGGTACAGCATACGCACTGCAAACGCAGCATATGTGAAAGCATTTTAGCGCATGCTGCTCCTGTACCGGATACGCACCGCAACACTCACCGCATAACCACTGCACTCGGAGTATGTGTAAAACGGGCGTAAGTCGCAGACAATACTCCTCATCATTAAAGGTAAAGAAACGAAATTATCTTACCAGGGCTGAACCACTCTCTCTCATTGCGGTCTTTTGATTTTGAAATGAGCTGATCTATCAAATGCAGCAGCTCATATTTGTTGCTTTCGGTGACGTGAACTCCATTAAATCTGCGCGATTTATATCCGTTTTACGAAAACGCATTTGTGAGCAGATTAAGTAGAATTGTTTTGATAAATCGGATAGCTTTCCGATCTGAGAAAACGCAAGAAGTGGCCAGTTGTAAACATCCCCTAATGTAAATGAATCTGACAGTCAGGCGGATCTGGAGGCTTGAGGGCGGGTCCGCCACGTACAGCCAATGGATGGTAGAAAATAGATGTAGTGTAATACTTGATTGTGGGTGTTTTCGGGCCTTTAATCTAAAGATAAATTTAGTAATATATCAAATAAACCCTCGGACACGGACGAGCTCTTTTCTCACTTTAGTAACTCCTTCTCTTCTGCTCTCCTCTCTCTTTACCCCCGTCATAATAAAAGTCCTTCCAACAACATTCACTTTAACACAAGATACTGATGAAATAACAGTGAAATATTCAAATATAACATCAGGATTAATCCTTTTAATATAATGTGCTACATTTAAGTCTTACAGTAACACAGATATAACTTAGTGCTGCTAGTATAACTGTCTTTTTTTTTAAATAAAGGCCTGCCTCTAATAAAAGCCTGCTTCAAATAAAAGCCTGGTACTTTCTGCAGTTTAGGTAAATAAAGGCCCCAGCTTTTATTTGAGGAATTACGGTAGGTTTGAAACAACTTAAAACATAATTTTATTTTTGGGTTTACTATCTAAACATATTTGAAAGAATCCACTTGAGTGTTGACTGAGGGTATGATGAGATCTTTTTTCCATGACAAAACATAGTCTGAGATCATTAGGGCCCAAGCCCTGAAAGGCGCAGAGCCCTATTGTTTTCCTTCCGACAGTATTCCTTTTTATTAGGGCCCAAGCCCTGAAAGGGCGCAGAGCCCTATTGTTTTCCTTCGATTATTTTTAGGGCCCAAGCCCTGAAAGGGCGAAGGCCCTATTTGTTTTCCTTAGGATTATTTATTAGGGCCCAAGCCCTGAAGGGGCGAAGGCCCTATTGTTTTCCTTAGGATTATTTATTAGGGCCCAAGCGTTGATGGGAGATCACACACACTTGGGAGATCAAGTAGAATTTCCATAACTCTGTGTGTTAAACTAATAATCACTCTTGTGTTTTAAACACAATCTACTTAATACAGACAACTTCATTATAAAGATAAACAACAATTCCAAAAAATATATTATAATTTGTTTTCATATTATAATAGTTTGTTTTCATATTATAATAATATAATATATGCACAAATTGAAGCATTTAAACTGATATATTATATACCTTCAAATACTTCAATTCGGTTTTTTATATTATATTACGCCTCTTTTGTATTATATTATGAGCCTAAATAAAGAATCTAACAAAGGTATTGTTTAGGTTATATTAGGCCTATATTTTATTATATTTTATCAACATATAATAGATAGAACAGAACAAGAAAGGCAATTAATAATCTGTCATTGCGTCATTTCATTATGATATGAAAGGCTCAGTACAGTGTGGCACAAAGCGCTTATGCACATCCCGAGTGGAGAATGATGCGCTTAAAGCCACATGGAGTTACAGCGCACAGCGCATTCGAGTCCGCTTTGATGCAAGCTCTACAATACACTTCTTTTCGACAGTCAAAGCGGGGGTTACGTTTTTGCACGTCGTACAGAATAACCCTAAAGGCACCAAGGTGGCGGTGCCACCGGCTTTATTTATTTATATATATATATATGAATATATAGCTGCGAGCAGCGATGAAGGGCCAAAGCCGGCAGTACAGCCATCCCAGGTAACTAAAGGCACCGGGGTTGCGGTGCCACCGGCTTGGGCCCGCAATCGCTGCTCGCAGCTACATTCCGCACATACGTATATATATATATATATATATATATATATATACATATAGGGCCCAAGCCCTGAAAGGGCGAAGGCCCTATTGTTAGGGCCCAAGCCCTGAAAGGGCGGACAGAGCCCTATTGTTTTCCTTCCGATTATTTTTTATTAGGGACCAAGCCCTGAAAGGGCGCAGAGCCCTATTGTTTTCCTTCTGATTATTTATTTTTTTTATTTATTTTTTTTTATTATTATTTTAAAAAAATTTTTTAGCGACTATTCGGGCACTTTTGGGGCCCTTAACATGCTCGAAAACTCTTGAAACTTTGCACACGGGTCAGAACCCGGCCATCAGAGCCGGGCTGAAGCTGGTACCCGGGCGTGGCAGGGCGGCTCGTCAGCACCCCCTGGAATGGGGTCCAAACACTTGGTCCATAACTCAAACACACTTGCATGTAATAATATGAAACTCGGTACACATGTCGATAGCAGACATTTCATCTATACCTCGCGTTCTTACTTTTTACCCCAGCCCAACAGGAAGTCGGCTATTGAGGTTTGTTTGTAAAACACACGCAATGAACTTTTAAATACTCCTCCTAGAGCTCTGATCCAAATTCGACGAAACTCGGTCAGCGTGAAGTCAAGACATTGAGGATGAAAGTTTGCGTGGGGATTTTTGATATCTCGAACGGTTTGGCCGTGGCGGAGGAAACGAAACTATGGCGAGAAACGTGAAACAGGATGTGTGTCATAACTTCAGCATACATTAACTGATCTGGATGAAACTTCAGCAGTGCGTTCGCTCTAAGAGTAACGGGGTCCGAACACCTGGTCCATAACTCAAACACACTTGCATGTAATAATATGAAACTCGGTACACATGTCGATAGCATAATTTCATCTATACCTCACGTTCTTACTTTTACCCCAGCCCAACAGGAAGTCGGCTATTGAGGTTTTTTTGTAAAACACACGCAATGAACTTTTAAATACTCCTCCTAGAGCTCTGATCCAAATTCGACTAAACTCGGTCAGCGTAAAGTCAAGACATTGAGGATGAAAGTTTGCGTGGGGATTTTTGATATCTCGAACGGTTTGGCCGTGCGCGAGGAAACGAAACTATGGCGAGAAACGTGAAACAGGAAGTGTGTCATAACTTCAGCATACATTAACTGATCTGGATGAAACTTCAGCAGTGCGTTCGCTGTAAGAGGACGATCACATGGATTCTTGATATCTTTGAAACTGTTGCCGTGGCGACGCATTCAAACTTTACCATTCTTTTAGGATGCATTCTTTTAACATTTGTCCATAAATCAAACACACGTGCATGGATTAATATGAAACTCGGTACACTCATAGATCACATCAGGCCAAACAACTTTCGTGCTCTAAGTTTTACGACAGTTCAAACGGAAGTCGGGAATTATGTTTTTTTTTTTTTTAAATAAATGTCCTAGAAAAACATCAAATTACAACCCATGCTGTTACCAATCACCACCAAACTCGGTGTGCATGAAGTCAAGACATAGAGGATGCTAAATTCCGTACGGATTTGTGATATCTCGAACGGTTTGGCCGTGGCGGATTTTTTTGACTAAAAAAGGACACATAAAGTGTGTTATAACTTGGTTAGTTTTACTGACAGTTACAAAACTTGCCGTGTATATTGTTCTATTCAAGCCAAACAACTTTCTAATTAACAATAATAAGCTCAAACCCACAGAAAGTCAGATATTGTAGTTTGAATATGATCATGCTCTCTCTGAGCCTAGGCCTGTCTTTGCCTGTCACACAGTCTGTGTGTGTGTGTGTGTGTGTGTGTCTGCAAGTCTGTGTGTGTGTGTGTGTGTGTGTGTGTGTGTGTGTGTGTGTGTGTGTGTGTGTGTGTGTGTGTGTGTGTGTGTGTGTGTGTGTGTGTGTGTGTGTGTGTGTGTGTGTGTGTGTGTGTGTGTGTGTGTGTGTGTAGGGGGAGGGGGCTTAACCATTTCACTGTCTGGCTGGCTAAAGTAAATACATTTCTTAAGCCTGGTATTTTTTAAATAAGTTTTTATTTTTATTTTTTTTTATAAGTAAAGGCATATAACCCATTTAATTGTAGTGCGTTGACAATAGTTTTATATAATTAGCGTATTAATTAAATTAACTTGGTCCATAAATCAAAAAAGTAAGTAAATAAATCAAAAAGGAAGTGTGTTAACTTCTGCATACATTAACTGATCTTGATGAAACTTCAGCAGTGTGTTAACTTCTGCATACATTAACTGATCTTGATGAAACTTCAGCAGTGTGTTCGTTGTAAGAGGCCGATCACATGGATGTGACTATTGTGAGTCAAATATATAGCGCCACCAACTGGCAGCAGAAAGTGTTTCACTTTCAAAATGCTTTGAAATCGCACTCTTACTTTTACCCGATTTGCTTTAAACTTCATTTGTATAATGTAAACACACGCCAGATGAAGAGCTGTGAAAGCATTATTCAATATCTAAGATAATGTTGCCATAGCAACGCATCAAACTTTAACATTCCTTTTTTTTTGATGATTTTGAGACGCTTAGCGGCTTTTGGGGCCCTTAACGGGTTTGAAAACTCTTGAAACTTTGCACACAGGTCAGATCCCACAGCCATCAGAGCCGGGCTGAAGATGGTACCCGGGTGTGGCAAGGGGGCTAGACAGCGCCCCCTGGAACGGGGTCCAAAAACTTGGTCCATAAATCAAACACGCTTGCATGTAATAATATGAAACTCAGTACACATGTTGATCTCATCGTTTCATATATTCATATATTCTCCTCAAGCCGGACAACTTTCTAATTTACACTCATGAGCTAGGACCCACAGAAAGTCAGATATTTTGGTTTGAAAATGTTGAGTGTCTCTCTCGAGCCTACACTTCTGTATGGCAAGCCCTTTTAACATTTAAAAGCTAAGTTTGACTATTCGTAATTAACATTGTAGATATCAACAACGTCTTTCTAGTCGTAATTACATTTTGGATAGTTTGTATTATCATTTAAGATATCTGTAACGTAATTGTGACTAGTCGAAACGACAGATAGAGTATGGCAAGCCGTTTTAACATTTAATCATTTTAACCTACTAGTCTCTATTTTCATGCTACTAGTACTTATTTTTAGATACTAGTATCTATTCCATTAAGTACTAGTACTTATTCATTAGCTACTAGTGCTTATTCTTTAGATACTAGTGCCTTTTCTTTAGATACTAGTGTTTATTCTTTAGGTACTAGTACATTTTTAAAGATACTAGTACTTATTCATTAGACACTAGTCCTTATTTATTAGATACTAGTACTTATTCATTAGATGCTAGTCCTTATTCATTACATACCAATGCTTATTAATTAGTTACTAGTACTTATTCATTAGATACTAGTACCTATTAAATAAATACTAGTACTTATTCATTAGACACTAGTACTTATTTCCAATGGTGACTAGTAACTATTCTTTTGTTACTAGTCACATTTTTTCCATTGACTTCTATGGTGATCTGTCATTCAGATATCAACTATTCAGTTCTGACTAGTATGTTAGTATGTATTCCAATTGTGGAATACATACTAGTATGTATTCCAAAGCAGGGGTTACGTTTTTGCACGTCGTGCAGAATAACCCTAAAGGCACCAAGGTGGCGGTGCCACCGGCTTTATATATATTTATATATATATATATATATATATATATATATATATATATATAAATATAGCTGCGAGCAGCGATGGAGGGCCAAAGCCGGCGGTACCGCCATCCCGGTGCCTTTAGGTAACTAAAGGTTGCGGTGCCACCGGCTGGGCCCGCAATCGCTGCTCGCAGCTATATTTATATATATATATATATATATATATATATATATATATTATTATTATTTTTTTTTTTAATTTTTATCTTTTTCTAGCGACTATTCGGGCACTTTTGCGGCCCTTAACATGCTCGAAAACTCTTGAAACTTTGCACACGGGGTCAGAACCCGCGGCCATCAGAGCCGGGCTGAAGCTGGTACCCGGGCGTGGCAGGGCGGCTCGTCAGCGCCCCCTGGAACGGGGTCAGAACACTTGGTCCATAACTCAAACACACTTGCATGTAATAATATGAAACTCGGTACACATGTCGATAGCATCATTTCATCTATACCTCACGTTCTTACTTTTTACCCCAGCCCAACAGGAAGTCGGCTATTGAGGTTTGTTTGTAAAACACACGCAATGAACTTTTAAATACTCCTCCTAGAGCTCTGATCCAAATTCGACGAAACTCGGTCAGCGTGAAGTCAAGACATTGAGGATGAAAGTTTGCGTGGGGATTTTTGATATCTCGAACGGTTTGGCCGTGGCGAGGAAACGAAACTATGGCGAGAAACGTGAAACAGGAAGTGTGTCATAACTTCAGCATACATTAACTGATCTTGATGAAACTTCAGCAGTGTGTTGGCTGTAAGAGGACAATCACATGGATGTGACTATTGTGAGTCAAAGTTATAGCGCCACCAACTGGCAGCAGGAAGTGTGTCACTTTCAAAATGCTTTGAAATCACCCTTTTATTTTAACCCGATTTGCTTCAAACTTCATCTGTATAATGTAAATACACGGCAGATGAAGACCTGTGAATGGATTCTTGATATCTTTGAAACTGTTGCCGTGGCAACGCATCAAACTTTACCATTCTTTTAGGATGCTTTTGAGACTCTTAGCATGCTTGAAATTGCATGAAACTCGCTAGACACATCACATTTATTAGCCAGTAGACACGTGCAAAGTTTCAGAAACGGGCGTGGTGAGGGCTCAGTAGCGCCACCTTTTGACAAAAGTCGGGTTGTTAGTTTTATCTACAGTTACAAAAATCGGTATGTATATTGTATCTCCTCGAGCCTGACAACTTTCTAATTGACACTCATTAGCTAGGACCCACAGAAAGTCAGATATTTTTGTTTGCATATGATCATGCTCTTTCTGAGCCTAGGTCTCTGTTTTTGCCTGTCTGTGTGTGTGTGTGTGTGTAGGGGGAGGGGGCTTAACCATTTCACTGCTGTGTGTCTGGCCTGCTAAAGTAAATACATTTCTTAAGCCTGGTATTTTTTAAATACGTTTTTATTTTTTATAAGTAAAGACATATAACCCATTTAATTGTAGTGCATTGACAATACTTTCATATAATTAGTGTATTAATTAAATTAACTTGGTCCATAAACTTGGTCTGAAAATTTGGTCCATAAATCAAACACACTTGCATGTAATAATATGAAACTCGGTACACATAGATCTCATCGGTTCATATATACTTCACACTCTTACTTTTTACCCCAGCCCAACAGGAAGTCGGCTATTTAGGGTTGTTTGTAAAAAACATGCAATGGAATAATTAAGTACTTATCTAGAGAATACAAAGAAATGCCACGACATAAAAAATTGCCAGGGGATTTTTGATATCTCGAACGGTTTGATATCTTAACCATTCTTTTAGAATATCTTCGGGTGAAAGTTTAATCTCAAAATCATAAATAGGGCTATACTGCCCTCTTGTGTCAAATTATATTTCTATATTTATTACGTATGCAACAGAGGATGTTGTGTTTTATTGGGAGTGTACACAAATATAGGTAAACAGTTTGCAGTCTGTTGTCCTGTATGAACAAATAACGGATTATGTTTCCTGTTTCCACTGTTCACACACACACACACATACACTCAGTTCAATCGCACTGCCTCCTGTCTCTCTCTCTCTCTCTCTCTCTCTCTCTCTCTCTATCTCTCTCTCTCTCTCCTCACACACACACACACACACACACACACACACACTCAGTTCAATCACACCTCCCTCCCCCTCCTCTCTCTCTCTCTCTCTCTCTCTCTCACACACACACACACACACACACTTTCTGTGAGGCAGCGGCTTCAGAAGTGCACGCACTCAGAGGGAACTTCAACACACACTTCGATGTGCGCGCCTCTCTCTCGTGCGCACATACACACACTCCAGCTTAAGGAGAGAGAGAGAGAGGCGCGCGCGTCGAGCTGTGTGTGTTTATGTGTGTGTGTTAAAGTTTCCTCTGAGCTCATGCACTTCTGAAGCTGCTGCCTCGCAGAAAATAAGAAAATGCCACGACAGAGGACCAGACGCGAAATGTGTGGAAATCCATTTGATTGTAGTTTAATTGAGAAATAACTTCAGTGCTCTGGTCAACCGCTATAGAGTGAAAACTGATTAAAGTGGTGGAAATAACGGTTGATGGACAGAACAGTAACAATTACACACCCACCTGCGTGAAGTCAAAATACATCATTAGTTTAAAATCGAATGTTCTTGTGTGTTACCCCTTTTCCACCAACAAGAACCAGGTGCTGGTTCAGAGCTAGAGCTAGTGCTGGTTCAGAGTTGGTTCAACTGACGAGCTTTCAAAGAACCGGTTTGCCTTTCCACAGGTTAAGAGAGCCATCACAGAGCCAGATATTACATCACTGTATACATCTCATGTTGCCCAGCAATGCTCACGCGGCTCACACAAACACACAAGGCTTGTACTGAGATGGTTCGACACTGTGAATCTCTGAACTGCAAGAGCGATTCGAAAAACATTAGAAAAAGATTTGATCCAAAGTGTGAGTCGTAAACTGTCCAAACACTCCCGCAGCTCCGATCAGTCCACGCTGCTCTGATGCATCTCGAACAAGCCCTCCATCAACATTGGTAGTTGTTGCGTTACTATTTATGCTCATAGCTTTGCAAACCTAAATCGGCATCCAAACACGGCGAATTCCTACGTCCGTGCAGCTCGCCGTAACTTGCATTAACGGAGATTACAATCGATCTGCTATTAGCATGATTAGCTGCTATTGAAAAATGGCGGTCACAAGTTTCTATTCGTCTTGTTGGTCACGGGTAACCCCGCCCAGCCACTGACGGTAATCGGTTCATACTTCTAGACCAGCAATGATTTGGGGCTACTTAAGAACCACTTTTACTGGTTCGGAGCTGGTGCTTTGGTGGTGGAAAAACAAAGAACCGATTCTGAAACTAGGCTCTGGCTCTGAACCAGCACCAGTTCTGCCTTGGTGGAAAAGGGGTAGGAGTGTGTTTGGGGGGGGGGGGGGGTAGGTATGATTACTATTAAAGAGTTCGCATATTCACTTTTCTTGAAAATATTTAGCTATTCGATCTATTTAAATGCTTCAGTTTGTTTTCATATTATAATATTATAATATGTGCACAACTTGAAGCATTTAAACTGATATATCACTTCAAATACTTCAATTTGTTTTTTTATATTATATTAGACTTCTTTTGTATTATATTATGAGCCTAAATAAAGAATCTAACAAAGGTATTGTTTAGGTTATATTAGGCCTATATTTTATTATATTTTAAGGCTAAATAAAGAACCTCACAAGGGTTGTTTAGGGCTCATTGCAATTAAAACGTTTGAAACCCCTTGCTAAAGAAAATATTGGAAATTCATAAGCAACAAACAATCATTTAACTTTGATGGTTTAATGCTTCCTGTACACAATTCATTGACTGTACAAAAACTCTTTATGGTTTTCCCAAACCATCTCAGTGTAACAGCTTACTTTTCTTTCTTACTATATTCTTTTATTGTAAAGAATTGAACTGTCCTGCAAAAGATTTTGTAAATTATTTTTCATAGTATTTATTGGTAAAGACTGTACAGTTAACAGCACTGGAAAAAAATATCAGATAACCTAAAATGTGCTTCATTTAGTGACTTCTTAATTAACTGCTTGTTTTTCACAAATATGATTTAATACCAATGTGTTACATTAAGGGTCAAATAAAATATAAATGGCACATTCAAGTTAAAAGTTACAACTGAATGTTGAAACCATTGTGTTTCTACATATGATGTACAGGTCAGGTGTAAAGAATATTTTTGCTTAGGTGGTGAAAAAATAGAAAAAGAATTAGAGGGAACATTGAACTGTGTTCACGATCATAGGCCCTGTCCCAAATGGCACACTTCATATGAATTTTCAGTGTTGTGTACTTATGTAATGTGTCCGTTAAATCCATGACTGTCTGTAGGGTGTCTCATTTTTCATTTTAGGTTTCAGAAGGTTGCTCACGCATACATTTTGTTTGATATGTGCCCTTGATATGTGCACCAGGGTGGCGGTGCCACCGGCTATATATATATATATATATATATATTAGGGCTGTCAATTTAACGCGTTGTTAATGGCGTTAACGCAAACCCATTTTAACGGCGTTATTTTTTGAACGCGCGATTAACGGTCTTTTTGTCCTAGCAAACTTTGTAGTTTTTTCACATGCTTTTGCAAAAGGACGCGGCATGCGTCCTGATCCATTTTTGGCGTCTCGCGCTCGTCATCCACTCAAAGCCGGCTCACAAGCCGAAACGTGTGTTTGCGGCGTGCCTGTTGTTTTGTTTACGGTCTCAGATCCGCTTGCTCTTTGATCGAAGAAGCAACAGAACGTCCTCGCGCTGCGCAAGCCATTGAAATGAATGGGTTTCAGAGCGCAGCGCGAGGACGTTTTGTGCCGCACACACTCGTTTGGCTTGCGAGCCGGCCAAATGAGTAACGTTACGTTTTGAGTGGATGACGAGCGCGAGATGCCGAAATTGATGCCCTAAGATTCTGAATGGAAAGTTTACTTTTAAAAAGTTGCCAAATTGTCCCATTTACAAGACCAAGTGATCTGTGTTTTGTTGTTGTGAACTGAGCTATCATCATTGCAGCACGTCTGAAACACCACTTGATGATGGCAAAGCAAACACACACACAGAGATGATGCGAATTCTCCACCCCTCGTCAATATCAGAACCTCGTCAGTATTTCTTTCACTCTATTATTGATAGACAGAGTTACATTGTGTGAGAGATTATTTATATATGTGTGAAATTCAGCACTATTCCAATGTTATTTTCAATAATAATAATAATAATAAAAACATTTGCACTAAACAAGCCAATCCACTTTTCCATGTTGATAAGAGCATTAAAATGAGAAAAAAATAATGTAACAAAAAGAAATCAAAAGACTAGATAAATATATAAAATAGATAAAATAGATAAAAATGTGCGATTAATGCGATTAATCGTGAGTTAACTATGACATCAATGTGATTAATCGCGATTAAATATTTTAATCGTTTGACAGCACTTAATATAAATATATATATATATATATATATATATATATATATACATTAGGGCTGGGCAAGATTAACGCGTTATTACGCGTTAACGCATTTATTAATTAATGCCGATAATTTTTTTTAACGTGCGTTAACGCAGTTTTTTTATATATTTTTTTTAAAGTCCGTTGCTCACTGGCTCTGAATAACAGGCCTACAGTCAAACCATGGATCACAGAGGGGTGGGATGTTGGTCAGCCAGCAAACCACCCAAACAAGCAGTGGAGAGAGGCTTTGGCAGGTTCTCTCAGGTGAATAGAAAGGGAGACAGGCAGCGCTCTGCGAGACGAGTGTATGACAGGCGCGGATAGTAACCAACGGCTTCTGTGCGTCAACGCAGCGGTAGCCTTTTAACTTAAATTAAAATGATATAACTTTACCTGATAGGCCTGTGTTTAGTTGTTTAGTTTAGCAGGGGTGCTCTGCCATGTGAATTCCCTTCTGTTGATGTCCTGAAAACTATTTAGATTCTGGAAACTCACAGTTGGACAATTCAACGTCGACGCACGGGCGGGCGGGCGCGTGCGTGAGGCGAGCTTGACCGCAACAGTTTCACAGGAACGCACCCGCCTGTCGCTGCACCTTGTGCTCGACCACTTCATCTCACTCTAAATGCTGACTTATATTTCTGCGTCAGACCTACGCCGGAGCCTCTTTGGTTTTCATTCATACTTCTGCGTCGTTGTCCGCATTGAGGCGCAATTATGGGAGCATGTGAAACCCGGGGAGCGATTTTAGCAATCACAGCGCTTGAGGTACGCGTATTGACGCGTTGTTACATTTTTGGAGAGGTGCACGTCAGGGTACGCGCGCTACACACAGCCTACGGCATAAATTCGATGCAGAATTATAATGGGCTTTACCTCTGTTTAATGTAGCCTAATCTTAGAGTACGTGGGAAACCATGCCATGACCAAACCTAAGCTACTATCAGAGAAGTAACGTAGGTCGACTTATATCTGTAGTGGTCATGACCTCTGACTACATTGACTCTTTCTGCTGCTCCCTGATAAAAGAGACCTGTTGAGAAAAAAAGAAAAGAAAACTGGACTCGTTTTAACTAGATAAAAGGTAATCCCCTGTGCCAAATAGCTTTGTTTTAATATTTGATTTGATTACATTAATGTTTAAGTTGAGATTTGGAATAAATATTTTATTGCTACTGTGTAAAAGAGAATTCTGCTGGTATAAAGCACCTTATTTGTTTAAAGTTTTTGCAAACCACATGTTATTGCACTTTTATGTGTATAGCAGTACATTTAAATCAAAAGTGTGCAATACATTACTTTAGAATTCATTTTTCAATTTTCCGCGCAACAATGCGATTAATCGCGATTAATCGCAAGAATTCATGCGATTAATCGAGATTAAAATATTTAATCGTTGCCCAGCACTAATATATATATATATATATATATATATATATATATATATATATATATATATATATAAATATAGCTGCGAGCAGCGATGGAGGGCCAAAGGCGGCGGTGCCGCCACCCGGTGCCTTTAGGTAACTAAAGGCACCGGGGTTGCAGTGCCACCGGCTTGGGCCCGCAGATCGCTGCTCGCAGCTATATTTTATTTTTCAGGCCCAAGCCCTGAAGGGGCGAAGGCCCTATTGTTTTCCTTAGGATTATTATTATTAGGGCCCAAGCCCTGAAAGGGCGCAGAGCCCTATTGTTTACCTTCCGATTATTTTTTTTTTTCTTTTTCTAGCGACTATTCGGGCACTTTTGGGGCCCTTAACATGCTCGAAAACTCTTGAAACTTTGCACACGGGTCAGAACCCGCGGCCATCAGAGCCGGGCTGAAGCTGGTACCCGGGCGTGGCAGGGCGGCTCGTCAGCGCCCCCTGGAACGGGGTCCGAACACTTGGTCCATAACTCAAACACACTTGCATGTAATAATATGAAACTCGGTACACATGTCGATAGCAACATTTCATCTATACCTCGCGTTCTTACTTTTTACCCCAGCCCAACAGGAAGTCGGCTATTGAGGTTTGTTTGTAAAACACACGCAATGAACTTTTAAATACTCCTCCTAGAGCTCTGATCCAAATTCGACGAAACTCGGTCAGCGTGAAGTCAAGACATTGAGGATGAAAGTTTGCGTGGGGATTTTTGATATCTCGGAACGGTTTGGCCGTGGCGAGGAAACGAATCTATGGCGAGAAACGTGAAACAGGAAGTGTGTCATAACTTCAGCATACATTAACTGATCTGGATGAAACTTCAGCAGTGCGTTCGCTGTAAGAGGACGATCACATGGATGTGACTATTGTGAGTCAAAGTTATAGCGCCACCAACTGGCAGCAGGAAGTGTGTCACTTTCAAAATGCTTTGAAATCACCCTCTTATTTTTACCCGATTTGCTTCAAACTTCATCTGTATAATGTAAATACACGGCAGATGAAGACCTATGAATGGATTCTTGATATCTTTGAAAGTGTTGCCGTGGCAACGCATCAAACTTTACCATTCTTTTAGGATGCATTCTTTTAGGGATTCGAACATTTGTCCATAAATCAAACACACGTGCATGGATTAATATGAAACTCGGTACACTCATAGATCACATCAGGCCAAACAACTTTCGTGCTCTAAGTTTTACGACAGTTCGAACGGAAGTCAGGAATTATGTTTTTTTTTTAAATAAATGTCCTAGAAAAACATCAAATTACAACCCATGCTGTTACCAATCACCACCAAACTCGGTGTGCATGAAGTCAAGACATTGAGGATGCTAAATTCCGGACGGATTTGTGATATCTCGAACGGTTTGGCCGTGGCGGCGAGGAAATTAATTTTTTTGACTAAAAAAGGACACATAATGTGTGTTATAACTTGGTTAGTTTTACTGACAGTTACAAAACTTGCCGTGTATATTGTTCTATTCAAGCCAAACAACTTTCTAATTAACAATAATAAGCTCAAACCAACAGAAAGTCAGATATAGCCTGAGCCTATGTCTCTGTCTTTGCCTTTCTGTGTGTCTGTGTGTGTGTGTAGGGGAGGGGGCTTAACCATTTCACTGTGTGTCTGGCTGGCTAAAGTAAATACATTTCTTAAGCCTGGTATTTTTTAAATAAGTTTTTATTTTTATTTTTTTACAAGTAAAGGCATATAACCCGTTTAATTGTAGTGCATTGACAATAGTTTTATATAATTAGTGTATTAATTAAATTAACTTGGTCCATAAATCAATCACACTTGCATGTAATAATATGAAACTCGGTACACATAGATCTCATCGGTTCATATATACTTCACACTCTTAAAGCCACATGGAGTTACAGCGCACAGCGCATCGAGTCCGCTTTGATGCAAGCTCTACAATACACTTCTTTTCGACAGTCAAAGCGGGGGTTACGTTTTTGCAGGTCGTACAGAATAACCCTAAAGGCACCAAGGTGGCGGTGCCACCGGCTTTATTTTTATTTATATATATATATATATATTATATATATATATATATATATATATATATATATATATATATATATATATATATATACACATATATATATATATATGAATATAGCTGCGAGCAGCGATGAAGGGCCAAAGCCGGCGGTACCGCCATCCCGGTGCCTTTAGGTAACTAAAGGCACCGGGGCGTGGTACCACCGGCTTGGCCCACGTGAGCTGCTCGCAGCTCTATTCTTTTTTTACATTTCATCCACACACTGTATTTTTTTTTACTTCAGAAAAACAAACCTCTTATTATTTGTATTGCAGGTTTGTCTGAATTTTGAGTGCAAAAGTGCAGATGTGCTGAATTATGACTGTGACGTTGAAAAGAAATGTCATGGCCATGGGGTACGTATGCATACACTACCCACAATTCAATGCCACTATTTGAAATACACGTATTTAACCACCCATTTGTTTGTTTTTTATCCTAATCCTAAATACCTAGAGTTCTACATCTTTGTAAAATGTTTGCTGAGTGTTTGTGCTTGACTACTTTAAGGTGTGTAACAGCAATAAAAACTGCCACTGTTATAATGGCTGGGCTCCTCCATTCTGTGAGACCTCTGGTTATGGAGGAAGCATCGATAGCGGCCCCACCTGGGATGGTAAGGCTGCTTAACGGCACAGCTAGAGCTTCACAAAGGATTATCATGTCATCTGTAAACGTGATTACTAGTGCTGTAGATTGATTTAAAATTTAATTAAATTCTCTCTCTCTCTCTCTCTCTCTCTCTCTCTCTCTCTCTCTCTCTGACTCTCACTCAGATAAAGATACTTCCACAAGGGATGGTCTTCTTGTGTTCTTTTTCCTTGTTCTTCCTCTTTTGACATTGGGTTTATTCGATCGTTCTTCAAGAGGAATGAGCTGAAGCAACGTTTTTTCAGAAAGAAACGCTCTCAGGGTTATGAGTAAGTATGAAGAGTGATATATACTCACCATTTAATTGCACTGTTATGATGTCATCAGCTCTGAACAAACCCATTATGTTGTTTAAATGATAACTGAAAATGAACTGCTGAAAACTGAAATGAGTGCGTGCCCTTAGTTGAAAATTAAATTAAATTTGTATTATTCTTAATGATGGCTCTTTTGAATTTCTGTTCAGTTGTTATGGAACATTCTGTCATGCATAATCAATAACTTAAAACAAGGTAAACAGCAAAATAATTAATTAATAACAAGCTAGTAATTAAAAGTTTACACAGTTAATAATGAATTTTAAACACTATATTAAAATAAATAAATGTAAAATAAATACAATAAAAATAAAACACAAAAAAATATATTTTAATATAAAAATAAACATTTTGTTTACCTGCATGCAATGTGACCATTTACCAGCATCAGAGAACTGTGAACATAGAAATGTGGTGTTGAATTATTCACATATTCATTTTTATTGTGAGAAGTACTTCAAGTAAATGTTGTAGGTTAAGGGGCTTGGCTCGAAATCAAAATCAAGCATTCAACAGTGCCTCAGTGTAACAATATTTTCAAAAAGGCATATCAAAAACAATTCCAATATGTCCAAATCAGAATTGTGATGTATATGTGTGCTCAATAAATGTTGTTTCTGTCTCCCTAAGAAAGAACTTATTCTGAACTGCCTGAAACAAGTCGTCAGTAATTCCAGTCTTAATACCTGCACAAACCTATGTGGGATTGTAACACATACAATTCTATATGCATAATGCTCTTCATTGGCTGCCCGTGAACAACATTTTACTTTGACCCGCCCTCACACACTGTAGTTGTAGTTAAGGCCTACATCAAGGCAACCGCTGCCATCTTTACTGTTCGTACCACTGTGTATACAAGTGCTGAGGAAGCCTCCTTACACGCTGTAAGTGGTCAGACCATTCACAACAGACTTTCCATGTTTCTGTCTGACCAATCAGAGCAGGCTCACAGAAAAGAATGGTTTTAAGAGTGACTGAATTCTTTATTAAACCGTTCAATACATTGTGAGAAAACAGGTGAATACTGCAATGTATATTATGAGAAATTGAATTTTGTGTTTTGTATCGTATTTGCATTTAAACCTACTGTAGTAGACCTCCAAAAACTAAATTAGAAACCTTGAAACTGGCATATTGGTGCACTGTAAATATTTTGGTGTTTTTTGGATGAAATGCATTGAACAATGTTTAGTGTGTTCAATATAACCTACATATTTTTTTATATTGATCAGCATTCTTTGTTTGTTTCCTCAGAGCTGACAGCAGACCGCAGGCTACTGTGTCCCAGCGAGGAAACCCCAATCATATAGTAAAGGATGGGGTGAGTGAGCAACACTACATTTCACTGACTACCATACTGCCGATGTTTAATTTACTAAATGTAGTGCTAACGTGAATCTAACATGTGTAAATAACCTATAGTTCTGTAACTTTTTGTCATTTTTTCCCTGTTTATGTGCCTGAGCATAACACAACTTTTCAAATGCCCACTAAACGCCTCAGTTGCCACGATACTAGAATTTCTAACTTCGATACGATACCTTGAAAAATATCGATATTCGATACCATTTTCGATACCACGGAGAAAAAATCTGCCACAATATTAAAGGGTTAGTTCACCCAAAAATGAAAATTATGTCATTAATGACTCACCCTCATGTCGTTCCAAGCCCGTAAGACCTCCGTTCATCTTCGGAACACAGTTTAAGATATTTTAGATTTAGTCCAAGAGCTTTCTGTCCCTCCATTGAAAATGTATGTACCTTATACTGTCCATGTCCATAAAGGCAATACAGACATCATCAAAGTAGTCCATGTGACACCAGTGGGTTAGTTCGAATTTTTGAAGCATCGAAAATACTTTTTGGTCCAAACATAGCAAAAACAACGACTTTATTCAGCATTGTATTGTCTTCCGGTTCAGTTGTTGATATGCGTTCAGTGACGTGGGTTACGACTGAGCGTGAGACGCGGCTGACGCGTGTTTGGTGCGTCCGTCCGTGTATTCAGGTTCAAATAAATATGGGCAAAAAAATGCAAGTCTTCCTCGGTGTGGAAATCCTTAGACATGTTTGCGAAGATTGTTTTGTATAGCGTGCGTCTCCCTCAGACTGTGAATGAAGCTCGGACGCCCCAGACGCGCGTCAGCCCGTCTCATGTCACGTCTCACGTGCAGCGTAACCCACGTCACTGAACGCGCATCAGACAACTGAACCGGAAGACAATACAACGCTGAATAAAGTCGTTGTTTTTGCTATGTTTGGACCAAAAAGTATTTTCGATGCTTCAAAAAATTCGAACTAACCCACTGGTGTCACATGGACTACTTTGATGATGTCTGTATTGCCTTTATGGACGTGGACAGTATAAGGTACATACATTTTCAATGGAGGAACAGAAAGCTTGCCGACTAAATCTAAAATATCTTAAATTGTGTTCCGAAGATGAACGGAGGTCTTACGGGCTTGGAACGACATGAGGGTGAGTCATTAATGACATAATTTTCATTTTTGGGTGAACTAACCCTTTAAGGGGGAAGTTTTTTTTTATTATTATTTAAAGCTAAATATAACAAGTCTAGAACATGACAATGAGGTATATTTTACATGAACAAAAATGTCCTGAGTTCTATTTGTTCATATTTTTTAATTGGACCAGAGCTAACATGATCTGTTGTATTTTTATTACCTACTGTTATCAAAGATTAAAATATACTTTAACATAAAAGCACTTAACAGTATCAAATTGGAGGATATAGAGTGTCAGTAATGTATAATAATAAGATTAAACATTTAATTTTCAGTTAAAGGCATTTAATTATTGAATTATGAGATGCCATTGTCTGTTTAGTTCAGGGGTCACCAAACTTTTTTCTCTGGGGGCCACATTATCGTTCCTGACTTTTATGGGGGGCCGGGTTAGCTATATAACATAGAATTGTACGACCTGGAGAAAAATGACCATCAGCAGGCTTCATTGTGTAGTAGAGATCACTAGCCTGGCAGAGCCATCCCCACTACTATATCTACACTACTATATTAACACTTGATTCCAAGTTTGGCGAAGGAATACATCCTGTTGTGCAGCCAGTCCGCCTTTCTTCCTCCGAATCCTGTCTTCTCTTGCTTGCCCTCGCAAGCTAGCATCCTCTTTGTGGCGGGTTTCGTAGTGACGACGCAGATTACATTCTTTGAAAACCGCCACACTTTCTTTACAAATAATACAAACTGCACAGTCCTTACACTGAACAAAAAAATAATCCGTCCTTTGGATGAGATGTTAAACCGAGGTCCTGACTCTCTGTGGTCACAAAAAATCCCAGGATGTCTTTTGAAAGAGTAGGGGTGTAACCCCGGCATCCTGGCCAAATTTGCCCAGTGGCCTCTGTCCATCATGGCCTCCTAATCATCCCCATGTATGTATATATACCAATTGGCTTCATCACTGTCTCTTCTCCACCAGTCAAGCTGGTGTGAGGTTGAGGAGATTCCGCCCTCTATGTGAAGCGCTTTGAGTTCCGAGAAAAGCGCAATATAAATGTAATGAATTATTATTATTATTATTTTAATTGTTGGTCCACTGGTCTTTGAAAACTGCACTCTCTATCAACTTTTCATTTAACGCTAGACATTTTGCTGTCCTGAACACTGACTGTTCCCTGTGCATGCATTGTCTGTCACTGCTTGACCTCGAGCATGTCGGCTGACGAATTAGGCAAATATAGTTCATTTTATAACTAACTATAATTCTTTAACTGAAAAAAAATATATATAAACAAAATACCAGATGCAGACTTGTTATTATTTTCCAAAAAGCAATTAAAAAAATAGGCCATAACGACTTTTGGGGATTGCCTCATAGGGCCGGTTTAAGTAGTGGGGGGCAGAGGGACTGGGGGGCCAGTCAAAGGGGGGTGGCGGGCCTGAGTTGGCCCGCGGGCCTTAGTTTGGTGATCCCTGGTTTAGTTTAATCAGTATCTGTGTAATCAAATTGATGATAATCGCTAATGAAGGCAAATTGCAGAATAAAATAATAAAGGTACGCACAAATTTACATTTGACCACAGTTACAATATTTACTTGTCTAAGATTCAACTTTAAGAAAACGGTGAAAAAACTAGACAACACAGACTCATATCAACAACAATAGGCCATCTTGGTTAAGCTAATGTTTCAGAAAAGTTCAATGAAAAGAGTTAGTGTTTCCTTTAGGATTTTTTAATTAGCTGTGGGGGCAGGTCTGTACAAACAACAAACACCCTGGGTCCTGATGCTGAGCATAGTATATGCTGCTAAATGGTACCTCTGGAGCCTGTTAAGTCTGTTTTCATTCTCCGACATGCCTGCTCTCGCTGTGTTTTAAAAGCGTGTCCGCGCTATTCTCCGACATGTCTGCTCGCGGTGTGTAGCGCGTGTCCGCACTATTCTCCGAGATGTCTGCTCGCGGTGTGTAGCGCGTGTCCGCACTATTCTCCGAGATGTCTGCTCGCGGTGTGTAGCGCGTGTCCGCACTATTCTCCGAGATGTCTGCTCGCGGTGTGTAGCGCGTGTCCGCACTATTCTCCGAGATGTCTGCTCGCGGTGTGTAGCGCGTGTCCGCACTATTCTCCGAGATGTCTGCTCACGGTCTGTCAGCAGCGTGTCCGCGCTATTCTCCGACATTAACTTCACTTTTGCTATTCAACCAGAGCGAATGAGACGAGTGCGTCATATGTGGTGTTTGTCAACGTGCCTTTGGAGAGAAAGTGAAACTGAAAGTAACCGCGCTCGGCTAGTATTGATACTTAGGGAAATTAGTATTGGTGTCGTTCAGATATTTCAGTATTGGATATTTATCGAGAATATCAGATATTTTGAACAACACTAGCAATGCAACAGAAACTTAACTAGCCAGTAAATTAGTTCATTACTGTGTGAAGAGGGAAAACAAGTTTGAAACCTTCCCGATTTAAACAAAACATTTCCATTGCATTTCCATTTCTTTCTATTTGGAAAGAACAATTCATAAGTCAAGTCAAGTCACATTTATTTATATAGCGCTTTTCACAATACAGATTGTATCAAAGCAGCTTCACAGTGATAACATGACAGAAGTACAACACAAATAAGTAATATTGTTAAATGGTAAAAACCCGACTAAGCAAGCCAAAAGCAAGGCAAAGCAAGGCGACAGTGGCAAGGAACCAAAACTCCATCAGATTGGATGGAGAAAAAACCTTGGGAGAACCCAGGCTCAGTCGGGGCCAGTTCCCCTCTGGCTCACATTCATATTGTTTATATATAAATATTAAATATAAATATTGTTCATATATAATATGGAGCCATAACATATCGCCAGCGTTGAGTCGTCTCTTCACAGGCGTTGGGGCATCTGAGATCCCCGTGAGAGGCTGGATACAAACTGGACCTGACAAACGCCATTTTTCTCGGGACAACCGTCCCGAGATAACAGCAGAAAGGCAGATGGGAGATAATTAGCATAGCTGATGTTCAGAATGATTTCCATTATACAGGAGTCAGTGTTAGAAAATCACTATCTCACAAACTCTCCGCAACCCAACCATACGCGCCGAACGTGTCGAACCGTTTGTCTAAAAGGCTGTCGAGCCCCACTGGTGCGTTAAGCAGTTTCAGCGGCAAACGGTTCTGTATGGCATAACAGAGGACTAAAAGGTAAGCATTATGTAAATGCTTGACTGAAGAGATGCGTTTTTAGTCTAGTTTTAAACTGTGTCAGCGAGTCAGAGCCTCGAACCGTCTCGGGAAGGCTATTCCAGAGTTTTGGAGCTAAGTGTGAGAACGCCCTCCCTCCTTTAGTGGACTTAGATATCCTAGGAATGACCAGAAGCCTTGAATTTAGTGATCTTAAAGAACGCGGTGGATTGTAGGGTGAAAGAAGGTCCGTTAAGTACATTGGAGCTAAACCGTTTAGGGCTTTATAGGTTAGTAGTAGTATTTTGTAGTTGATGCGGAACTTAATAGGCAACCAGTGTAGAGATGATAAAATCGGTGTTATATGATCGTATTTTCTTGACCTAGTAAGAACTCTAGCGGCTGCATTTTGGACTAACTGTAGCTTGTTTATTGAGGATGCAGGACAACCAGCTAATAAAGCATTACAGTAATCTAGTCTCGAGGTCATAAATGCATGAACTAACTTTTCTGCATCAGAAACAGATAGCATGTTACGTAGCTTAGCAATGTTTCTAAGGTGGAAAAAGGCTGTTCTTGTAACATATGAAATATGATTTTCAAAAGACAAGTTGCGGTCTAGTATAACACCCAGGTCTTTTACTGTAGAGGATAAAGTAACAGGACATCCATCTATATTAAAGTTGTATTGTAAGAGGTTTTGTGAGTAGTTTTTTGGACCAATAAGTAAAACCTCCGTTTTATCTGAATTTAATAGCAGGAAATTACGCGTCATCCAGCAATTTATATCTTTGAGACACTCTGTCAATTTAGATGAGTTAGTGTTTTCGTCTGGTCGTGATGAAATATATAATTGAGTATCATCAGCATAACAGTGGAAGTTAATTCCATGTTTTCTTATAATGTTACCAAGTGGCAGCATATATATTGAGAATAGCAGAGGGCCTAAAACAGATCCTTGCGGTACTCCATAGTCTACTGGCGTTATCTTTGATTTTTCCCCATTTAAACAAACAAAATGAGAACGGTCCGATAAGTACGATCTAAACCAGCTTAATGCCTGTCCCTGAACACCAGTGTAGTTTTGTAGTCGATCCAAGAGTATTTTATGATCTATAGTGTCGAACGCAGCGCTAAGATCAAGTAGGACTAGTATTGAGATACAGCCTTGGTCAGAAGCTAAAAGTAAATCATTTGTAATTTTAACTAGCGCAGTTTCTGTACTATGATGCGGTCTGAATCCTGACTGGAATTTTTCATAGATATCATTTTCTTGCAAAAAAGAGCACAATTGAGCGGACACAACTTTTTCTAGTATTTTTGACATAAATGGAAGATTTGAAATAGGTCTGTAATTTGCTAAGTTATTTGGATCTAATTGCGGTTTCTTAATGAGAGGTTTTATTACTGCCAGCTTGAATATTTTTGGAACATGACCTAAAGATAAAGACGAGTTAATAATATTGAGGAGAGACTCTTCCACTACAGGTAACACTTCTTTTAGTAGTTTAGTGGGTATTGGATCTAATAAACATGTTGTTGGTTTAGATGCAATGATAAGTTTATTTAGCTCTTCCTGTCCTATCGTTGTAAAGCGGTGTAGTTGTTCTAGAGGGGCCATAATTGATTCTGAATCATCAAACACCATAGAGGATTGTACATTTATAATTGTGTTTTGGATGCTTTCTATTTTCTCATTGAAGTAATTCATAAAATCATTACTACTAAACTGTAACGGTATATTTTGCTCTGGCGATGTCTGTTTATTTGTTAGTCTAGCCACGGTGTTAAATAAAAACCTCGGATTATTTTGGTTATTTTCTATTAGTTTGCGAAGATGCTCAGCCCTAGCAGTTTTTAGAGCCTTTTTATAACGTGACATACTGTCTTTCCACGCGATTCTAAAGACCTCTAAATTAGTTTGTTTCCATTTACGCTCTAAGATACGAGTTTCTCTCTTGATAGCATGTGTATCACTGTTGTACCAGGGTGCTTTAGTTTTCTCTCTTAACCTTTTTTAATCTAATTGGTGCAACAATATCTAATGTACTAGTGAACATAAGAATAAGAACAGGTTCATGAGAAATCGTCTGTCCTTCACGTTTAACTGAAGTTATTAAATGTTACATCTCAGTTCTAAACAATAGTCTGCTTATATAAAGATAATGACCAGGCTCCTCTTTTTTCTCTCTTCTTTGATAAAGCACCAGGCTCAGTTATTGCCACCAGAGGAGGTAAATAACTGCATACTATTTATTTAAGACGGGTTTTACTGTATTTATACTGTGGGCCATCTCTGTTGCTGTTGCATTTAAAATATCCTTTCTTCTTCTCTGCATTGTTCCTAACTTTTCTTTCTCTCCTTACACTTTGTCTTTTGTAAGAAAGACACAAGCCATGTGCTCAGAAGAACCATCTTGCACATTCATTTAATTAAATAATTCATTATTATTTAATTAAATATTAAATCATTTTAAATACATTAAATAATTCAATTTGTTTCAATACATTAAATAATCATTATAGTAATAATAATAATATATTTGATTTACATCTACTAACCCTGACTTGATGTACATTTAATTCTTACTTCAGCACTTCAGAATATTTTTTCAGAGCTTTCTTTTTCAGACATTAATTAATATGCAAAGGAATGTTCTATACCAGGGATTCTCAACTCTGGCTGAGTTTAGCTCTAACTGTAATCTAGCTCACCAGTTTACAATTTTCTAGAATCGCATTTCCACCGCAATTACCAGGAACTATTTGTCCCAGGAACTTTTTCCATAGTAACTTTTTTGCCCCAGACGCTTCAGTCTTACACCGCGGACTAAAGTACCGGAAGATTAGTGACGTTTAACTGCATGCGACTGCTCCTCGCAGTCTGCGCGTTTGTTTTGAGTTTTGAATTTTGTATATGGAGGAGATTCAAGCTGTGCTGCTTTTTGTGTGCGATTGGTTTACTAACGAGGTAATTAACAAAACAGCAGAAAAGAGACTAGCACCAAAAGCGTATTCAGAAAGCTTGTAATGCTAGATATAAAAGTAAACGTTTGTTATCAGCGGACATTGACCGTGAGATGGATGGGACGGAACAGCGCTCCAACGAGCAGAGAGAACAAGTGAGTGGTAAGAACCAATCAGCATGTTCAGTGCATAAGTCCCACCCCGAAAGTTCCCGAACTTTGAAAAAGTACTACCTCGCCAGCAGGGTTTCTGGGGGCAGGGGCGTCGCCAGCCGATTTCCCGGGGCTTCAGCCCCGAATGTTTTGAGTCAAGCCCCGAATGTAATGACTGTCACTGAGCAAATATGAAACTGGACAACAATAGCCTATGTAAACGCCCGAAATCATAAGTTGCTTTATTTCATTGCGCTTTGGCTTTGCATGCATACAGCCTGTAAAAATAGATCTTAAAAATAATCTAGCCTATAGAATACATTTCTTTGCTGTCGGTAGCCTATGGGCTACTCTGTTTCTTCCTCTCTGTTAAATATGCAGCAGCAGCAGGTAGGGGAGGAGCTAGCACAGTCAACCGCAAGAGCGCGAGTTAACAACTGAGACAGTCAGCGAGCAGGAAAGAAAAGATTAAAGAAAAATGAAGCAAACGAGACTTTGGGATTTTTCGGAAAGAAGTCAGTGGGTAAGAATTCAGTTTTTTTATCCTTAAAGTCTGAAGATAGATCATCATCTGGCTGGCTTTCACTGTAGGCCTATTTGTTTAACTAGCTAGTTATTACCATAGGCTAACAAGCGTATCAAAGTTACTATGGTTACAGCACGCTTATAGAGTGCGCACCGGAGGAGAGAGAGAGAGACATCGGTTAACTTACAGCTTTAGGGCTTGACTGTCATTGTTGTTTTTGGCTTAGTATGCTATGGACATTAGACACTTTTTAAAAAGTAAAATAAGGAGTCATGAACGATACGAGGCGGATGAGAGGCAAGAAGAGTCATCAACTTACTGGCGCCGTTTCCTCATCATTAGCTCAGGTCGGTGTTCTTCGGTGAAGGCTCTTCAGCAACACTGGTCTAATTCTTAAATTAGACCTGTAGGCTACTCACTGTGGTATTAAATGCAGAACATGTCCGTTATAAATAAAGTACGTGGGGACCTTACTATTTCGCCAATAGCTAACTTAATCCATTTTGTGAGTCATAATCCGTTTCTCGTGCAGAATGTGTCAGGATCACTTAAGAGACCAGGAAGCAATTGCAGTAACACTCTTTATTGAGACAAACACAGGATAATGACACGGGTGTGGACAGGCAACGCAGGGACTGAGATGATCAGGGTGTGGTGGGATGAATCCTCGTGGCGTGCAGGTGCGGTGAATCCTCGTGACGTGAAGCGTGAAGACGAGACGAAACAATCCAGCACCGCGACGAACATCCACAGGAACGGAGAACAGGGAACCAGGAAACGCAGACACGACGACCAACACCCGAACATCAAACAACGATCTGACAAGGAAATGAGAGTGAGGTGAGTATTTAAGCAGTGTGGGGATGAGCTGCAGCTGGTGATGATTGATGATGATCAGCTGGAGCGGATCAAGGAATGACAACATTCACGCCCACAACGCACGTGCTTTCATACCACAACACAAACACGAGACAAGAAGAAGGCATTAGATCTGTATACCGTGACAGTACCCCTCTCCTAAGAACGCCTCCTGGCGTTCTCAGAGCTCCTGTCAGAGCTCCTGTCGATTGTAATCATCGATCAAGGAGTGATCCAGAATGTCTCTGGCAGGTACCCAACTTCTCTCCTCCGGACCGTAACCTTCCCAGTCCACCAAGTACTGGAATCCACGCCCCCTCCGCCTAGAATCCAGAATCCGATTTACCGAATAGGTGGTATCCCCATCTACGAGACGCGGCGGGGGGAACCGGGACTGGCGGATTAAGGCGAGAAGCGAAACACGGGCTTGATTTTGGAAACATGGAATACGGGGTGAATTCTCCTGTACGCAGGAGGTAGATTAAGGCGGACTGCCACCGGACTAATGGATTTGGTGACAGTGAACGGGCCAATGAATTTAGGAGCGAGCTTATTCGAGACGGAGCGGAGAGGAATGTTCCTGGTAGAAAGCCACACTTTTTGACCGACGACGTATACGGGAGGCTTCGACCGGTGGCGATCGGCCTTAGCCTTGGTGCGCGCCCCCACTTGGAGTAAAGTCTCACGGGCTCTAGTCCAAGTGCGGTGACACCTCTGGATAAAGGCGTGAGCAGAGGGGACCGCGACTTCGGATTCCAGACTGGGAAAAATAGGTGGCTGGTACCCTACACTACACTCAAACGGAGATAGGCCCGTGGCCGACACTGGTAAGGTATTGTGGGCGTACTCCACCATTGAGAGATGTTGGCTCCACGAGGAAGGATTCTTGGATACCAAACATCGTAACACTCTTTCCAGATCTTGGTTGGCTCTCTCGGTCTGGCCATTGCTCTGAGGGTGAAACCCTGAAGACAGACTAACCGTCGCCCCCAGTAATTTACAAAATTCTCTCCAAAATTTGGACACAAACTGGGGTCCTCTGTCAGAGACCACGTCCGTCGGGAGGCCATGTAACCGAAAGACGTGGTCTACGACTGTCAACGCTGTCTCCTTAGCTGAAGGTAATTTGGGTAAGGGGATAAAGTGAGCCGCCTTCGAGAACCGGTCCACCACTGTCAAAACTACAGTGTTACCCTGAGAGGGTGGGAGGGCGGTGATAAAATCTCAGAGCGATATGGGACCAGGGTCTCGAAGGGACTGGCAGCGGTTGGAGGAGCCCATCTGGGGGTCGATTGGAAGTCTTACCAGTGGCACAGACCGAGCAAGCCAAAACAAAACTGTGAATGTCACGAGCCATACGTGGCCACCAGAATCGTTGCTTGACTAAAAAGTTCAGTACGGTTAACTCCTGGATGACAAGCTATGTTGGAACAATGACCCCACCGGATGACGTCTGATCTTAACCGCTCTGGCACAAATAAATGATTCGGTGGGCATGGGGGCGGAGGCGTTACCCCTTCTAAAGCCTTCTTGACTTTCGATTCGATCTCCCATACGAGTGTGGAGACAAATAGACTCTCCGGTAAAATGCACTCGGGAGTAGACGGGCGTTCGGAAAAATCAAAAATGCGAGATAATGAGTTGAGGTTTGATGTTTTTGGAACCCGGGCGGTACGGAGAGAAAAATCAAAACGACCGAAAAAAAGTGCCCACCGAGCCTGCCTAGAGTTGAGTCTTTTAGCTGTTTTGATGTACTCCAAATTCTTGTGATCGGTCCAGACTATAAAGGGTACCCTCGGAACCCTCTAACCAATGTCGCCATTCTTCCAACGCTAACTTGACTGCCAACAACTCTCTGTTACCAATGTCGTAATTGCGTTCGGCTGGGGATAAACGATGAGAAAAACGCGCAAGGATGCATCTTGTCGTCTGTGGGAGATCGCTGGGACAGAACTGCACCTACCCCCACCTCTGACGCGTCGACCTCCACCACGAACTGCCGTGAATAATCAGGGCAACGAGGATGGGAGCTGAAACGAAGCGGCTCTTGAGGTTGGCAAACACAGCCTCGGCTGTATCTGACCACCTGAACGGCGTTCTGGGGGAGGTCAAGGCAGTCAGAGGCGAGGCTAGTTGGCTGTAGTTGCAGAATGAACCGCCAATAGAAATTGGCAAAACCCAGAAACCTCTGTCAGGCCTTACGGGAATCTGGGCTAGGCCATTCTACCACAGCCTTAACCTTGTCAGGGTCCACCCGCATTCCCTCAGACGACACGATGTGTCCTAGAAAAGGAACAGACTGTGCATGAAAATCGCATTTCTCCGCCTTGACAAAAAGCCCATTCTCTAGCAACCTCTGAAGCACTTGCCGTACGTGTTGCACATGCTCCTGGAGAGACGAGGAAAATATCAATATGTCAGTCCAGGTAAACATATATGAATTGATCGATCATGTCTCGCAACACATCATTGACAAGTGCCTGGAAGACTGCTGGGGAGTTGGACAGCCCGAAAGGCATGACCAAATATTCAAAATGTCCCCTGGGGTACTAAATGCAGTCTTCCATTCATCCCCTCCCTGATGCGGACCAAATGATATGCATTACGTAAGTCCAATTTAGTGAAGATGGAAGCTCCCTGCAACCTCTCGAAGGCTGAAGACATCAACGGCAAAGGATAAGTATTCTTTACCGTGATGTTGTTCAATCCCTCGGTAATCAATACAAGGTCGCAAAGAACCGTCCTTCTTCCCACGAAAGAACCCCGCCCCCGCAGGAGAGAGGAAGGACGGATGAATTTGGCTGCTAGAGAATCAGAAATATATTTCTCCATGACCTCCCTTTCTGGAACTGAAAGTGAATATAACTTGCCTTTAGGCGGAGACTTACCTGGCATTAAGTCTATAGCACAGTCATAGGGACGATGAGGAGGGAGAAGCAGCCCTAGACTTACTGAACACTTCCTTCAGGTCGTGGTACTCCTCGGAGCACGTTAGACAGATCCCCGCCTCCTCCTGAAACACAAGAACAGGCACAGACGGACATGCAGACAAAAGACAGGACTTATGACATTCCTTGCTCCACTCCAGAATAGCCTTGTGCTGCCAGTCCACTCGGGGGTTGTGATGAAGGAGCCAGGGGTGACCAAGAACGACAGGTGCCAACGGTGAATCCAGGATGTAGAAAGAAATAGTCTCCAGTGTGATTGCCGGAAGTGATGGAGGTGATATCTTCGATAGTGAATGAGATGGTGGGGAGTTCTTAACCGTTAAGTGCATGTACCGCAATGTTCTGAGTGAGGGGTCTGAGTGGGAATCTGAAATCTGTGTGCAAAAGTGCTGTCCATGAAATTACCTTCAGCCCCAGAGTCCAGAAGTGCATTGCAGTTGTGCTGGTGAGTAGACCATCTCAGTCTTACCGGGAGGAGTGTAGATGTGGATGAGGTCTCTCGGCAGGAGAGTCCCACCCGATAGTGGCCTGGTATTGCCTATCGGGCTTCAGCCTTTACCGGGCAGTTGTAAGCAAAGTGTCCGAACCTCCACCATGCAGGCAAAGGCCTGGGACCTCCGCCTCTCCCTCTCCTCCGGGAAAGCCGAGCTCGGACCCACCTGCATGGGTTCGTGATCGAAGAGCGGGGGCTGACACAGCGTCTCTGCCGCTGGACCCTTGCCTCTCAAACCCTTCCAGGGGAACGAGTTAGAGCGCGCTCGAGCCCCCGACTCGAGAAGTCGCGCATACGCTCGTAAAGCCAACTCAATCAGTCCATTCCAGTGACGTGGGTAGGTCCAGGGCGTAAGATCTCACGTTGGACGCGGTCAGCCAACCCATGCAGGAACATGTCCCACTGCGCCTCCTCGTTCCGATGAACATCGGCCGCCAGGGTTCGGAACTCGATGGAGAGAGTCCGAGAGCCGACCTCTCCCCTGGCGCAGGTTCGGCCAGCACCCTGGCAGCCTCTCTCCCCGCAACGGCTCTGTCGAACACCGCGTCTCATCTCTGCGGAGAGGTCTTGGAACGAGGCGCAGCACGGATCTTGATTCTCCCAGACCGCCGTCCCCATGGCGCCGCTCTCCCGTCAGAAGGGTGATGACGAAAAGCCACCCTCGATTGCTCAGCTCTGGAACGTTCTGGGCTGCAGGGCAAAATGCATGGAACACCTTGTAGAAAATGCTCACAGAATCCACGACTCACCCGCATAGGCTCCGGAACCGGTAGGCGTGGCTCGAACCGACGGGCCGAAGTTGCGGTGGTGTGGGGGACGGCTGGTGTGGGCGGCGCAGTGGGAGCAGTGGGAGGTTGGATCTGCTGGTGAGCTCGGACCCTGCGTTGCCAACTTGGAGTGAGCAGACCCGTGTCACTGATAGTTTCTTCGTGAAGTTCCATTCTCCTTATGCTGTGTTGCACAAAATCCTCCAGTGCAGACGGTGTTCTCCTGCTGCTTCCATTTCTGGGTTCAGTCGTTCTGTCAGGATCACTTAAGAGACCAGAAGCAATTGCAGTAACACTCTTTGCTTGAGACAAACACAGGATAATGACACAGGTGTGGACAGGCAACGCAGGACTGAGATGATTAGGGTGTGGTAGGATGAATCTCTCTTCGCGTGCAGGTGCGAGGTGAATCCTCGTGACGTGACGCGTGAAGACGAGACGAAACAATCCAGCACCGCGACGAACATTTGCACAGAGACGGGAACAGGGAACCAGGAACGCAGACATCTACGACCAACACCCGAACATGGGACAACGATCTGACAAGGAAATGAGAGTGAGGTGAGTATCTTTAGCAGTGTGGGGAGATGAGCTGCAGCTGGTGATGATTGATGAGTGATCAGAGCTGAGTCCGGTAGAGGAAATGACAACATTCACGCCCACAGACGCACGTGCTTTTCGTACACCAGAAGACAAACACTGCCAGACGAGAGAAGCATTAATCTGTATACCGTGACAGATAATGTAACGTGGAATGGAAGTAGCCTGAACCTCTGCATCTTGATTTGAGCGTCGAAACATGATGTGTAGGCTCAATTTCACGTTATTCCCCTCAGATAGCGGGGTAGATCTCAGGGGCCGTAGAAGTAGAGAGTAAGATGGGATTTTAACTTCAGGAACTCCCATCTTGCTCTCATCCTGATCTTATGTTAGAAATTCCTACATCCTACATTAACTTACTCCGCGAGCCAACGGCTTTTAATCGCTGTTTTGCGGCCTTTTTTAATGAAACATACACTTAAAATGTAGAATTAACAGCTTTTTATTGTTAACTGCTGCGTCATTGTTAACAGTCGTGTGATTTAGTCAGCTTGATTAACATTATTACAATTTATTCCTATTTAACACAGATGTTCTACGCTAGAAAGTATAATCTTAATTCATCAGTAAAAATATATATATATTTATCAAATGTATAATTATATAGGCTAAACTTGTATGGTCCTGAATGTGTTAGCATTTCCAAGTGTGGATAATTTATTTTCAACATTTATCCTCATTCTCATATTTAAGAATCTGTTATCTGCTTGACAAATAATTTATGCTAGGCTACTGTCCACTGACATGCTTTTAAAGCTATTGTTATCCAATTTATATGACCTTCAAATTACCTAAAATGCACACATGTAGGTCTGAGAAATCAAAATTTTCTCGGGGAATATATCCCCGAATCCCCTAACTCCTCTCCTTTGAATGTGTGTGACTGTGTGGTAATCTGGGATGGTCTGGTTACAGTACCAGGGATGGGGGGGTCTTATCCAGTCTGCCCCCTGCATATAGGCATGCGATATACATTATTCTCTGTATAGAAACATGTTATCTAATAATTACCATAACCCAGCCCCTGATGTTTCGGGTTCAGCCCCTGATGTTTTTGAAACCTAGAAACGCCCCTGCTGGGGGGCTTTTCTCAGGGGCTTTCTTTTTACCCGGAACATCATTTAGACCCTGGTTCCTGTGATGTAACGCAGCCGAGTACCACCCAAAGTTCCTAGTTCCTGGGAAAGTTCCTGGCAGTGGAAACTCGCTGACTAGTAATCCCAAACATAGACTTATAAAGACATAGACGCCTCATTGGCCGCTTTGGCCCTTTGCTGTGATACATCCGCCATATTGGACCGGGCAAGAGCTACTCTATAAATCCTATATGCTTAGTTTTATGTGATTTTATTTTGTTGTGATAGCTATTTTGTCACTAATTTTAATTCATTTTAAATCTTATTTAGTTAGTTAATTCATTAAGTTACCCATCATATATATGTTTGTGACAGTAGTAACAGGAGTTTCTGTCTCTTTTGCAGGTGGTTCAAACGAATAAATCAGCGTCTGTGCCATCTTACGCACACCAGACCGCCACCACCACCATTTGAACGGTAATAATATACAGTACAATACCATTCAAAATTTTGGGTCAGCACTATTTCAAAGGTGCATTGCGCAACATTTCATGTTAAAAATACCCGTTTTTCTAACCCATACATGCTTAAACAATTGCCTGATGGGCTGAATGAGCCCTTCTCTGATCACTGCGATCGCCTTATAATCCTGTATAGTAAAATAAAGAAGAGGGATTCGGGACGGATTTGAGACTGGACGAGACGTCATGCGCGTTCAACGCTCACCTGGCTAAGTCTGGCAGGTTTGTGTATCCGCCGCCATTCTCCGCAATCAGCAAAGACAACTCAAGCGACAAAACCTTTGTCAACTTATACAAAGAGTGGAAGATGGATTCAAGAGCCGGCTTGCTAGTGCATACATTTTCAAACCCCAATTTCGAACTTCCACGTAGAGCACAAAGAGAATAAAGCTTTGTGTCTAGTGCCAGGCGTTGGAACAAATCAGACAAAATGGAGAGTTTACAACTCCGTTCTGCTCTAGGGCTCGAACGGGTGCCTGTACAAAGTAATAACTTATATCGTTCATGGACGTGTTTCCCGTGATAATACAATTATAAGTGGATATCAGTAAGCACATAAAATGGGGAGAGACGCTCCGTTCTGCTCTAGGGCTCAAACGGATCCCCTATACAAAGACATACTAGTATGTATTCCACAATTGGAATACATACTAACATACTAGTCAGAACTGAATAGTTGATATCTGAATGACAGATCACCATAGAAGTCAATGGAAAAAATGTGACTAGTAACAAAAGAATAGTTACTAGTCACCATTGAAATAAGTACTAGTGTCTAATGAATAAGTACTAGTATCTATTTAATAGGTACTAGTATCTAATGAATAAGTACTAGTAACTAATTAATAAGCATTGGTATGTAATGAATAAGGACTAGCATCTAATGAATAAGTACTAGTATCTAATAAATAAGGACTAGTGTCTAATGAATAAGTACTAGTATCTTTAAAAAGGTACTAGTACCTAAAGAATAAACACTAGTATCTAAAGAAAAGGCACTAGTATCTAAAGAATAAGCACTAGTAGCTAATGAATAAGTACTAGTACTTAATGGAATAGATACTAGTATCTAAAAAATAAGTACTAGTAGCATGAAAATAGAGACTAGTAGGTTAAAATGATTAAATGTTAAAACGGCTTGCCATACTCTATCTGTCGTTTCGACTAGTCACAATTACGTTACAGATATCTTAAATGATAATACAAACTATCCAAAATGTAATTACGACTAGAAAGACGTTATTGATATCTACAATGTTAATTACGAATAGTCAAACTTAGCTTTTAAATGTTAAAAGGGCTTGCCATACAGAAGTGTAGGCTCAGAGAGACACTCAACATTTTCAAACCAAAATATCTGACTTTCTGTGGGTCCTAGCTCATGAGTGTAAATTAGAAAGTTGTCCGGCTTGAGGAGAATATATGAATATATGAAACGATGAGATCAACATGTGTACTGAGTTTCATATTATTACATGCAAGCGTGTTTGATTTATGGACCAAGTTTTTGGACCCCGTTCCAGGGGGCGCTGTCTAGCCCCCTTGCCACACCCGGGTACCATCTTCAGCCCGGCTCTGATGGCTGTGGGATCTGACCTGTGTGCAAAGTTTCAAGAGTTTTCAAACCCATTAAGGGCCCCAAAAGCCGCTAAGAGACTCAAAATCATCAAAAAAAAGGAATGTTAAAGTTTGATGCGTTGCTATGGCAACATTATCTTAGATATTGAATAATGCTTTCACAGCTCTTCATCTGGCGTGTGTTTACATTATACAGATGAAGTTTGAAGCAAATCGGGTAAAAGTAAGAGTGTGATTTCAAAGCATTTTGAAAGTGAAACACTTTCTGCTGCCAGTTGGTGGCGCTATATATTTGACTCACAGTCCATCCATGTGATCGACCTCTTACAACGAACACACTGCTGAAGTTTCATCAAGATCAGTTAATGTATGCAGAAGTTTTAACACACTTCCTTTTTGATTTATTTACTTACTTTTTGATTTATGGACCAAGTTAATTTAATTAATACACTAATTATATAAAACTATTGTCAATGCACTACAATTAAACAGGTTATATGCCTTTACTTATAAAAAAATAAAAATAAAAACTTATGTAAAAAATACCAGGCTTAAGAAATGTATTTACTTTAGCAGGCCAGACACACAGTGAAATGATTAAGCCCCCTCCCCCTACACACACACACACACACACACAGACTGTGTGACAGGCCTAGGCTTAGAAAGAGCATGATCATATTCAAACTACAATATACTGACTTTCTGTGGGTTTGAGCTTATTATTGTTAATTAGAAAGTTGTTTGGCTTGAATAGAACAATATACACGGCAAGTTTTGTAACTGTCAGTAAAACTAACCAAGTTATAACACACTTTATGTGTCCTTTTTTAGTCAAAAAAATCCGCCACGGCCAAACCGTTCGAGATATCAAAAATCCGTCCGGAATATAGCATCCTCAATGTCTTGACTTCATGCACACCGAGTTTGGTGGTGATTGGTAACAGCATGGGTTGTAATTTGATGTTTTTCTAGGACAATTATTTAAAAAAAAAAAACATAATTCCCGACTTCCGTTTGAACTGTCGTAAAACTTAGAGCACGAAAGTTGTTTGGCCTGATGTGATCTATGAGTGTACCGAGTTTCATATTAATCCATGCACGTGTGTTTGATTTATGGACAAATGTTCGAATCCCTAAAAGAATGCATCCTAAAAGAATGGTAAAGTTTGATGCGTCGCCACGGCAACAGTTTCAAAGATATCAAGAATCCATTCATAGGTCTTCATCTGCCGTGTATGTACATTATACAGATGAAGTTTGAAGCAAATCGGGTAAAAATAAGAGGGTGATTTCAAAGCATTTTGAAAGTGACACACTTCCTGCTGCCAGTTGGTGGCGCTATAACTTTGACTCACAATAGTCACATCCATGTGATCGTCCTCTTACAGCGAACGCACTGCTGAAGTTTCATCCAGATCAGTTAATGTATGCTGAAGTTATGACACACTTCCTGTTTCACGTTTCTCGCCATAGTTTCGTTTCCTCGCCACGGCCAAACCGTTCGAGATATCAGAAAATCCCCACACAAACTTTCATCCTCAATGTCTTGACTTCTACGCTGACCGAGTTTCGTCGAATTTGGATCAGAGCTCTAGGAGGAGTATTTAAAAGTTCATTGCGTGTGTTTTACAAAAAAACCTCAATAGCCGACTTCCTGTTGGGCTGGGGTAAAAAGCAAGAACGCGAGGTATAGATGAAATTCTGCTATCGACATGTGTACCGAGTTTCATATTATTACATGCAAGTGTGTTTGAGTTATGGACCAGGTGTTCGGACCCCATTCCAGGGGGCGCTGACGAGCCGCCCTGCCACGCCCGGGTACCAGCTTCAGCCCGGCTCTGATGGCCGCGGGTTCTGACCCGTGTGCAAAGTTTCAAGAGTTTTCGAGCATGTTAAGGGCCCCAAAAGTGCCCGAATAGTCGCTAGAAAAAAAAAAAATAAAATAAAAATATATAGCTGCGAGCAGCGATCCAGGGCCCAAGCCGGTGGCACCGCAACCCCGGTGCCTAAAGGCACCGGGATGGCGGTACCGCCCGGCTTTGGCCCTCACTCGCTGCTCGCAGCTATATTGTGTGTGTGTGTGTGATATATATATATATATATATATATATATAAAGCCGGTGGCACCGCCACCTTGGTGCCTTTAGGGTTATTCTGCACGACGTGCAGAAACGTAACCCCTGCTTTGGAATACATACTAGTATGTATTCCACAATTGGAATACATACTAACATACTAGTCAGAACTGAATAGTTGATATCTGAATGACAGATCACCATAGAAGTCACTGGAAAAAATGTGACTAGTAACAAAAGAATAGTTACTAGTCACCATTGAAATAAGTACTAGTGTCTAATGAATAAGTACTAGTATCTATTTAATAGGTACTAGCATCTAATGAATAAGTACTAGTAACTAATTAATAAGCATTGGTATGTAATGAATAAGGACTAGCATCTAATGAATAAGTACTAGTATCTAATAAATAAGGACTAGTGTCTAATGAATAAGTACTAGTATCTTTAAAAAGGTACTAGTACCTAAAGAATAAACACTAGTATCTAAAGAAAAGGCACTAGTATCTAAAGAATAAGCACTAGTAGCTAATGAATAAGTACTAGTACTTAATGGAATAGATACTAGTATCTAAAAAATAAGTACTAGTAGCATGAAAATAGAGACTAGTAGGTTAAAATGATTAAATGTTAAAACGGCTTGCCATACTCTATCTGTCGTTTCGACTAGTCACAATTACGTTACAGATATCTTAAATGATAATACAAACTATCCAAAATGTAATTACGACTAGAAAGACGTTGTTGATATCTACAATGTTAATTACGAATAGTCAAACTTAGCTTTTAAATGTTAAAAGGGCTTGCCATACAGAAGTGTAGGCTCAGAGAGACACTCAACATTTTCAAACCAAAATATCTGACTTTCTGTGGGTCCTAGCTCATGAGTGTAAATTAGAAAGTTGTCCGGCTTGAGGAGAATATATGAATATATGAAACGATGAGATCAACATGTGTACTGAGTTTCATATTATTACATGCAAGCGTGTTTGATTTATGGACCAAGTTTTTGGACCCCGTTCCAGGGGGCGCTGTCTAGCCCCCTTGCCACACCCGGGTACCATCTTCCCGGCTCTGATGGCTGTGGGATCTGACCTGTGTGCAAAGTTTCAAGAGTTTTCAAACCCATTAAGGGCCCCAAAAGCCGCTAAGAGACTCAAAATCATCAAAAAAAAGGAATGTTAAAGTTTGATGCGTTGCTATGGCAACATTATCTTAGATATTGAATAATGCTTTCACAGCTCTTCATCTGGCGTGTGTTTACATTATACAGATGAAGTTTGAAGCAAATCGGGGTAAAAGTAAGAGTGTGATTTCAAAGCATTTTGCAAGTGAAACACTTTCTGCTGCCAGTTGGTGGCGCTATATATTTGACTCACAATAGTCACATCCATGTGATCGGCCTCTTACAACGAACACACTGCTGAAGTTTCATCAAGATCAGTTAATGTATGCAGAAGTTTTAACACACTTCCTTTTTGATTTATGGACCAAGTTAATTTAATTAATACACTAATTATATAAAACTATTGTCAATGCACTACAATTAAACAGGTTATATGTCTTTACTTATAAAAAAATAAAAACAAAAACTTATTTAAAAAATACCAGGCTTAAGAAATGTATTTACTTTAGCAGGCCAGACACACAGTGAAATTATTAAGCCCCCTCCCCCTACACACACACACAGAGACTGTGTGTCAAAAGACTCAATCACACACACACAGACTGTGTGACAGGCCTAAGCTCAGAAAGAGCATGATCATATTCAAACTACAATATCTGACTTTCTGTGGGTTTGAGCTTATTATTGTTAATTAGAAAGTTGTTTGGCTTGAATAGAACAATATACACGGCAAGTTTTGTAACTGTCAGTAAAACTAACCAAGTTATAACACACTTTATGTGTCCTTTTTTAGTCAAAAAAATCCGCCGCGGCCAAACCGTTCGAGATATCAGAAATCCGTCCGGAATATAGCATCCTCAATGTCTTGACTTCATGCACACCGAGTTTGGTGGTGATTGGTAACAGCATGGGTTGTAATTTGATGTTTTTCTAGGACAATTATTTAAAAAAAAAAAACATAATTCCCGACTTCCGTTTGAACTGTCGTAAAACTTAGAGCACGAAAGTTGTTTGGCCTGATGTGATCTATGAGTGTACCGAGTTTCATATTAATCCATGCACGTGTGTTTGATTTATGGACAAATGTTCGAATCCCTAAAAGAATGCATCCTAAAAGAATGGTAAAGTTTGATGCGTCGCCACGGCAACAGTTTCAAAGATATCAAGAATCCATTCATAGGTCTTCATCTGCCGTGTATGTACATTATACAGATGAAGTTTGAAGCAAATCGGGTAAAAATAAGAGGGTGATTTCAAAGCATTTTGAAAGTGACACACTTCCTGCTGCCAGTTGGTGGCGCTATAACTTTGACTCACAATAGTCACATCCATGTGATCGTCCTCTTACAGCGAACGCACTGCTGAAGTTTCATCCAGATCAGTTAATGTATGCTGAAGTTATGACACACTTCCTGTTTCACGTTTCTCGCCATAGTTTCGTTTCCTCGCCACGGCCAAACCGTTCGAGATATCAAAAATCCCCACACAAACTTTCATCCTCAATGTCTTGACTTCTAGCTGACCGAGTTTCGTCGAATTTGGATCAGAGCTCTAGGAGGAGTATTTAAAAGTTCATTGCGTGTGTTTTACAAAAAAACCTCAATAGCCGACTTCCTGTTGGGCTGGGGTAAAAAGCAAGAACGCGAGGTATAGATGAAATTCTGCTATCGACATGTGTACCGAGTTTCATATTATTACATGCAAGTGTGTTTGAGTTATGGACCAGGTGTTCGGACCCCATTCCAGGGGGCGCTGACGAGCCGCCCTGCCACGCCCGGGTACCAGCTTCAGCCCGGCTCTGATGGCCGCGGGTTCTGACCCGTGTGCAAAGTTTCAAGAGTTTTCGAGCATGTTAAGGGCCCCAAAAAGTGCCCGAATAGTCGCTAGAAAAGAAAAAAAAAAAAAAATAAAAAAAAAAAAAAAAAATAATCGGAAGGAAAACAATAGGGCTCTGCGCCCTTTCAGGCTTGGGCCCTAATATGTAGCTGCGAGCAGCGATCCGGGGCCCAAGCCGGTGGCACCGCAACCCCGGTGCCTAAAGGCACCGGGATGGCGGTACCGCCGGCTTTGGCCCTCAGTCGCTGCTCGCAGCTATATTTTATATATATATATATATATATATATATATATATATATATATATATATATATATATATATATATATATAAAGCCGGTGGCACCGCCACCTTGGTGCCTTTAGGGTTATTCTGCACGACGTGCAGAAACGTAACCCCTGCTTTGGAATACATACTAGTATGTATTCCACAATTGGAATACATACTAACATACTAGTCAGAACTGAATAGTTGATATCTGAATGACAGATCACCATAGAAGTCACTGGAAAAAATGTGACTAGTAACAAAAGAATAGTTACTAGTCACCATTGAAATAAGTACTAGTGTCTAATGAATAAGTACTAGTATCTATTTAATAGGTACTAGCATCTAATGAATAAGTACTAGTAACTAATTAATAAGCATTGGTATGTAATGAATAAGGACTAGCATCTAATGAATAAGTACTAGTATCTAATAAATAAGGACTAGTGTCTAATGAATAAGTACTAGTATCTTTAAAAAGGTACTAGTACCTAAAGAATAAACACTAGTATCTAAAGAAAAGGCACTAGTATCTAAAGAATAAGCACTAGTAGCTAATGAATAAGTACTAGTACTTAATGGAATAGATACTAGTATCTAAAAAATAAGTACTAGTAGCATGAAAATAGAGACTAGTAGGTTAAAATGATTAAATGTTAAAACGGCTTGCCATACTCTATCTGTCGTTTCGACTAGTCACAATTACGTTACAGATATCTTAAATGATAATACAAACTATCCAAAATGTAATTACGACTAGAAAGACGTTGTTGATATCTACAATGTTAATTACGAATAGTCAAACTTAGCTTTTAAATGTTAAAAGGGCTTGCCATACAGAAGTGTAGGCTCAGAGAGACACTCAACATTTTCAAACCAAAATATCTGACTTTCTGTGGGTCCTAGCTCATGAGTGTAAATTAGAAAGTTGTCCGGCTTGAGGAGAATATATGAATATATGAAACGATGAGATCAACATGTGTACTGAGTTTCATATTATTACATGCAAGCGTGTTTGATTTATGGACCAAGTTTTTGGACCCCGTTCCAGGGGGCGCTGTCTAGCCCCCTTGCCACACCCGGGTACCATCTTCCCGGCTCTGATGGCTGTGGGATCTGACCTGTGTGCAAAGTTTCAAGAGTTTTCAAACCCATTAAGGGCCCCAAAAGCCGCTAAGAGACTCAAAATCATCAAAAAAAAGGAATGTTAAAGTTTGATGCGTTGCTATGGCAACATTATCTTAGATATTGAATAATGCTTTCACAGCTCTTCATCTGGCGTGTGTTTACATTATACAGATGAAGTTTGAAGCAAATTGGGTAAAAGTAAGAGTGTGATTTCAAAGCATTTTGCAAGTGAAACACTTTCTGCTGCCAGTTGGTGGCGCTATATATTTGACTCACAATAGTCACATCCATGTGATCGGCCTCTTACAACGAACACACTGCTGAAGTTTCATCAAGATCAGTTAATGTATGCAGAAGTTTTAACACACTTCCTTTTTGATTTATGGACCAAGTTAATTTAATTAATACACTAATTATATAAAACTATTGTCAATGCACTACAATTAAACAGGTTATATGTCTTTACTTATAAAAAAATAAAAACAAAAACTTATTTAAAAAATACCAGGCTTAAGAAATGTATTTACTTAGCAGGCCAGACACACAGTGAAATTATTAAGCCCCCTCCCCCTACACACACACACAGAGACTGTGTGTCAAAAGACTCAATCACACACACACACAGACTGTGTGACAGGCCTGAGCTCAGAAAGAGCATGATCATATTCAAACTACAATATCTGACTTTCTGTGGGTTTGAGCTTATTATTGTTAATTAGAAAGTTGTTTGGCTTGAATAGAACAATATACACGGCAAGTTTTGTAACTGTCAGTAAAACTAACCAAGTTATAACACACTTTATGTGTCCTTTTTTAGTCAAAAAAATCCGCCACGGCCAAACCGTTCGAGATATCAAAAATCCGTCCGGAATATAGCATCCTCAATGTCTTGACTTCATGCACACCGAGTTTGGTGGTGATTGGTAACAGCATGGGTTGTAATTTGATGTTTTTCTAGGACAATTATTTAAAAAAAAAAAACATAATTCCCGACTTCCGTTTGAACTGTCGTAAAACTTAGAGCACGAAAGTTGTTTGGCCTGATGTGATCTATGAGTGTACCGAGTTTCATATTAATCCATGCACGTGTGTTTGATTTATGGACAAATGTTCGAATCCCTAAAAGAATGCATCCTAAAAGAATGGTAAAGTTTGATGCGTCGCCACGGCAACAGTTTCAAAGATATCAAGAATCCATTCATAGGTCTTCATCTGCCGTGTATGTACATTATACAGATGAAGTTTGAAGCAAATCGGGTAAAAATAAGAGGGTGATTTCAAAGCATTTTGAAAGTGACACACTTCCTGCTGCCAGTTGGTGGCGCTATAACTTTGACTCACAATAGTCACATCCATGTGATCGTCCTCTTACAGCGAACGCACTGCTGAAGTTTCATCCAGATCAGTTAATGTATGCTGAAGTTATGACACACTTCCTGTTTCACGTTTCTCGCCATAGTTTCGTTTCCTCGCCACGGCCAAACCGTTCGAGATATCAAAAATCCCCACACAAACTTTCATCCTCAATGTCTTGACTTCTAGCTGACCGAGTTTCGTCGAATTTGGATAAGAGCTCTAGGAGGAGTATTTAAAAGTTCATTGCGTGTGTTTTACAAAAAAACCTCAATAGCCGACTTCCTGTTGGGCTGGGGTAAAAAGCAAGAACGCGAGGTATAGATGAAATTCTGCTATCGACATGTGTACCGAGTTTCATATTATTACATGCAAGTGTGTTTGAGTTATGGACCAGGTGTTCGGACCCCATTCCAGGGGCGCTGACGAGCCGCCCTGCCACGCCCGGGTACCAGCTTCAGCCCGGCTCTGATGGCCGCGGGTTCTGACCCCGTGTGCAAAGTTTCAAGAGTTTCGAGCATGTTAAGGGCCCCAAAAGTGCCCGAATAGTCGCTAGAAAAAAAAAAAAAAAAAAAAAAAAAAAAAATAATCGGAAGGAAAACAATAGGGCTCTGCGCCCTTTCAGGGCTTGGGCCCTAAATAATAGCTGCGAGCAGCGATCGCGGGGCCCAAGCCGGTGGCACCGCAATCCCGGTGCCCTAGTTACCTGGAGGCACCGGGATGGCGGTACCGACCGGCTTTGGCCCTCCAGTCGACTGCTCGCAGCTATATTTATGTGTATATATATATATATATATATATATATATATATATATATATATATATATATAAGCCGGTGGCACCGCCACCTTGGTGCCTTTAGGGTTATTCTGCACGACGTGCAAAAGCGTAACCCCTGCTTTGGAATACATACTAGTATGTATTCCACAATTGGAATACATACTAACATACTAGTCAGAACTGAATAGTTGATATCTGAATGACAGATCACCATAGAAGTCAATGGAAAAAATGTGACTAGTAACAAAAGAATAGTTACTAGTCACCATTGAAATAAGTACTAGTGTCTAATGAATAAGTACTAGTATCTATTTAATAGGTACTAGTATCTAATGAATAAGTACTAGTAACTAATTAATAAGCATTGGTATGTAATGAATAAGGACTAGCATCTAATGAATAAGTACTAGTATCTAATAAATAAGGACTAGTGTCTAATGAATAAGTACTAGTATCTTTAAAAAGGTACTAGTACCTAAAGAATAAACACTAGTATCTAAAGAAAAGGCACTAGTATCTAAAGAATAAGCACTAGTAGCTAATGAATAAGTACTAGTACTTAATGGAATAGATACTAGTATCTAAAAAATAAGTACTAGTAGCATGAAAATAGAGACTAGTAGGTTAAAATGATTAAATGTTAAAACGGTTTGCCATACTCTATCTGTCGTTTCGACTAGTCACAATTACGTTACAGATATCTTAAATGATAATACAAACTATCCAAAATGTAATTACGACTAGAAAGACGTTATTGATATCTACAATGTTAATTACGAATAGTCAAACTTAGCTTTTAAATGTTAAAAGGGCTTGCCATACAGAAGTGTAGGCTCAGAGAGACACTCAACATTTTCAAACCAAAATATCTGACTTTCTGTGGGTCCTAGCTCATGAGTGTAAATTAGAAAGTTGTCCGGCTTGAGGAGAATATATGAATATATGAAACGATGAGATCAACATGTGTACTGAGTTTCATATTATTACATGCAAGCGTGTTTGATTTATGGACCAAGTTTTTGGACCCCGTTCCAGGGGGCGCTGTCTAGCCCCCTTGCCACACCCGGGTACCATCTTCAGCCCGGCTCTGATGGCTGTGGGATCTGACCTGTGTGCAAAGTTTCAAGAGTTTTCAAACCCATTAAGGGCCCCAAAAGCCGCTAAGAGACTCAAAATCATCAAAAAAAAGGAATGTTAAAGTTTGATGCGTTGCTATGGCAACATTATCTTAGATATTGAATAATGCTTTCACAGCTCTTCATCTGGCGTGTGTTTACATTTGAAGCAAATCGGGTAAAAGTAAGAGTGCGATTTCAAAGCATTTTGAAAGTGAAACACTTTCTGCTGCCAGTTGGTGGCGCTATATATTTGACTCACATCTATGTGATCGACCTCTTACAACGAACACACTGCTGAAGTTTCATCAAGATCAGTTAATGTATGCAGAAGTTTTAACACACTTCCTTTTGATTTATTTACTTACTTTTTTGATTTATGGACCAAGTTAATTTAATTAATACACTAATTATATAAAACTATTGTCAATGCACTACAATTAAACAGGTTATATGCCTTTACTTATAAAAAAATAAAAATAAAAACTTATGTAAAAAATACCAGGCTTAAGAAATGTATTTACTTTAGCAGGCCAGACACACAGTGAAATGATTAAGCCCCCTCCCCCTACACACACACACACACACACACACAGACTGTGTGACAGGCCTAGGTTTAGAAAGAGCATGATCATATTCAAACTACAATATCTGACTTTCTGTGGGTTTGAGCTTATTATTGTTAATTAGAAAGTTGTTTGGCTTGAATAGAACAATATACACGGCAAGTTTTGTAACTGTCAGTAAAACTAACCAAGTTATAACACACTTTATGTGTCCTTTTTTAGTCAAAAAAATCCGCCACGGCCAAACCGTTACGAGATATCAAAAATCCGTCCGGAATATAGCATCCTCAATGTCTTGACTTCATGCACACCGAGTTTGGTGGTGATTGGTAACAGCATGGGTTGTAATTTGATGTTTTTCTAGGACAATTATTTAAAAAAAAAAACATAATTCCCGACTTCCGTTTGAACTGTTCGTAAAACTTAGAGCACGAAAGTTGTTTGGCCTGATGTGATCTATGAGTGTACCGAGTTTCATATTAATCCATGCACGTGTGTTTGATTTATGGACAAATGTTCGAATCCCTAAAAGAATGCATCCTAAAAGAATGGTAAAGTTTGATGCGTCGCCACGGCAACAGTTTCAAAGATATCAAGAATCCATTCATAGGTCTTCATCTGCCGTGTATGTACATTATACAGATGAAGTTTGAAGCAAATCGGGGTAAAAATAAGAGGGTGATTTCAAAGCATTTTGAAAGTGACACACTTCCTGCTGCCAGTTGGTGGCGCTATAACTTTGACTCACAATAGTCACATCCATGTGATCGTCCTCTTACAGCGAACGCACTGCTGAAGTTTCATCCAGATCAGTTAATGTATGCTGAAGTTATGACACACTTCCTGTTTCACGTTTCTCGCCATAGTTTCGTTTCCTCGCCACGGCCAAACCGTTCGAGATATCAAAAATCCCCACACAAACTTTCATCCTCAATGTCTTGACTTCACGCTGACCGAGTTTCGTCGAATTTGGATCAGAGCTCTAGGAGGAGTATTTAAAAGTTCATTGCGTGTGTTTTACAAAAAAACCTCAATAGCCGACTTCCTGTTGGGCTGGGGTAAAAAGCAAGAACGCGAGGTATAGATGAAATTCTGCTATCGACATGTGTACCGAGTTTCATATTATTACATGCAAGTGTGTTTGAGTTATGGACCAGGTGTTCGGACCCCATTCCAGGGGGCGCTGACGAGCCGCCCTGCCACGCCCGGGTACCAGCTTCAGCCCGGCTCTGATGGCCGCGGGTTCTGACCCGTGTGCAAAGTTTCAAGAGTTTCGAGCATGTTAAGGGCCCCAAAAGTGCCCGAATAGTCGCTAGAAAAAAAAAAAA